>CAUYON010196114.1:0-38049 GCA_963573935.1 Arctocebus calabarensis
GTAGTCCCAGCTACTTGGGAGGCGGAGGCAGGAGACTCGCTTGAGCCCAGGAGTTGGAGATTGCTGTGAGCTGTGATGTCACAGCACTCTACCCAGGGTGACAGCTTGAGGCTCTGTCTCAAAAAAAAAAAAAAAAAAAAAGAAATGGTATCCATGCATCATGGCTCCCCACACATAGTCTCAGTGCATGCTGAATGAAGGAAGGAAGGAATAAGGCAGACACAGGGAGAGAGGGTCCCACTCTGTGTATATGCAAACAGACACAGATATAGATGGCAGAGAATAGGTCATGTAGTTAAGATGCTTGGGCTCTAGAATTATATTGAGAGCCCTGTACTCAAATCCTGGCTTTGCCACTTCTTAGCTGTACAGTCACACCCATTTTATTACACTTCACTTTATTGTGATTTTTACAAATTGAAAGTTTGTGGCAATCCTGAGTTGAGCAAGTCTGTCAGTCCAACAGCATGTGGTCACTTGGTCTCACATGGTCTCTGTGTCACATTTTGGCATTTCTATAATATTTCAAACTTTTTCATTATTATTATAACTGTTATGGTGGTCTGTGATCAGTGACCTTTGATGTTACTATTGTAATTATTTTGGGGTGTTATGAACTGAGCCCTGTAAAGCATAAATGTGTGTGTTCTCATTGTTCTATTGACTGGACATTTCCTGAGACACAGCAATATTGAAATTAGGCCAGTGAATAACCCTACTATGACCTCTAAATATTCAAGAGAAAGAAAAGTTTACATCAAAGTAAAATCAAGTTTTACTTTACATCAAGTAATCATCAAGTTTAAATCAAAAGCTAGAAATGATCAAGCTTAATGAGAAAGGCATATAAAAAAGAAAGTTGAGATAGGCTGAAAGCTAGGCTTCTTGTGCCAAAGAATTAGTCAAGTTTTGAATACAAACGAGAAGATTTTTTGGGGGGAGGGATAAAGTCTCATGACCCTCTGGGCATTGAGCCTTCTGGTCATAGCTCAAACTCTTGGGCTCAAGTGATCCCTGCCTCAGCCTCCCCAGTAGCTGGGATTACAGGCTTGTGCCACAATGCTTGGTTAGTTTTTCTATTTTTTTTTTTTTTTTTTTGAGACAGAGCCTCAAGCTGTCACCCTGGATAGAGTACTGTGGCATCACAGCTCACAGCAACCTCCAATTCCTGGGCTCAAGGGAGTCTCTTGCCTCCGCCTTCCAAGTAGCTGGGACTACAGGCGCCCGTCGGAACGACAGGCCATTTTTGGTTGCAGCCGTCATTGTTGTTTGGCGGGCCCGGGCTGGATTCGAACCTGCCAGCTCAGGTATACGTGGCTGGTGCCTTAGCCCATTGAGCCACAGGTGCAGAGCCCTATTTTTTTTTTTTAAGTAGAAATAGGGTTCTCACTTTTGCACAGGTTGGTTTTGAACTCCTGAGCTCAAACAGTCCACCCAGGTTTGCCTCTCAGAGTGCTGGAATTACAGGCATGAGCCACTGCCCCAAACTAGGGAAAGTTCTCGAAAGAAATTAAAAGTGCTACTCCAGGCTTGGCATCAGTAGCTCAGTGGTTAGGGTGCCAGCCACATAGCTGCTGCAGAGCTGGCAGGTTCGAATCTATGACAATGACAATTACAACCAAAAAATAGCTGGGCATTGTGGCAGGCACCTGTAGTCCAAGCTACTTGGAAAGCTGAGACAAGACAATTGCTTAAGCGAGTTTGAGGTTGGTGTGAGCTATGATGCCACAACACTCTACCATGGGCAACATAGTGAGACTCTGTCTCAAAAAAATAAAAATAAATAAAAAGTGCTACTCCAGGGCAGCGCCTGTGGCTCAGTGAGTAGGGCACTGGCCCCATATACTGAGGGTGGCAGGTTCAAACCCAGCCCCGACGAAACTGCAACAAAAAATAGCCGGGCGTTGTGGTGGGCACCTGTAGTCCCAGCTACTCAAGGGCTGAGGCAAGAGAATTGCCTAAGCCCAAGAGCTGGAGCTTGCTGTTAGCTGTGACACCAGGGCACTCTACCAAGGGTGACAAAGTGAGACTCTGTTTCTTAAAAAAAAAAAAAAAAAAAGTGCTACTCTAGTGAACACACACTAAGAAAGTAAAAGGAAATAAGCCATCTCTATACCATAAAAATACAAAGTGAAGCAGCAAATAGATGCTTCAGGAGCTTATGCAGAATACCTAGCTAAGATCACTGATCAAAGTGGCTACACTAAGCAACATATTTTCATTGTATACTGGAAGAAGTTGCCATCTAGAACTTTCATAGCAAGAGAGAGGTCAATGCCTAGCTTCAAAGCTTCCCTGACTCATTAGGGACTAATGCTGCAGCTGGTGATTCAGGTAACCACAAGTGTTCATTTATCATTCTGAAAATCCCAGGGCCCTTTAGAACTATGCTAAATCTACCCTGCCAGTGTTCTATAAATGGAACAAGAAAGCCTGGATGACAGCATCTCTCTCTCTCTTTTTTGAGACAGAGTCTTACCATGTTTGCCCTCGGTAGGGTGCCGTGGTGTCACAGCTCACAGCAACCTAAAACTCTTGGGCTTAAGCGATTCTCTTGCCTCAGCCTCCCAAGTAGCTGGGACTACAGGCACCAACCACAATGCCTGGCTATTTTTGTTGTTGTTGTCATTGTTTGGCAGGCTCTGGCTGGTTCAAACCCACCAACCCTGGTATATGTGGCCAGTGCCCTAATTGCTGAGCTATGGGCACCAAGCCAGCATTACTCTTTATAACATGTTTTACTTTAAGCCCACTGTTGAGGCCTACTGCTTAGAAAAAAAAAGATTCCTTTCATGTTACTGTTCATTGACAATGCACCTGGTCACCCAAGAGCTCTAATGGAGATGAATACAAGATGAATGTTGTTTTCATGTCTAATACCACAACATTCATTCTGCAGCCCACAAATAAAGGAATAATTTGGGCTTTCCATTCTTATTATGTAAGAAATAATATTTTGTAAGGTATAGCTGCCATCGATGATAATTCTTCTGATGGATGATAGAGCTGAGTTAAGTCAGTTAAAAACCTTCTGAAGAAGATTCACCATTCTAGATTCCACTAAGAACATTTGTGATTTACGGGAAGAGATCAAAACATCACATTAACAGGAGTTTGGAAAAAGCTAGTTCCAACTGCCACAGATGACTCCAAAGGGTTTAAGGCTTCAGTAGAGGGACTGCAGATGTTGTAGAAATTGCAAGAGAACTAGAATCAGAAGTAGAGCCTTGGCTCGGTGCCTGTGGCTCAACGGGCTAAGGCACCAGCCATGTACACCTGAGCTGGCAGGTTCGAATCCAGCCCGGGCCCGCCAAACAACAATGATGGCTGCAACCAAAAAATGGCCAGGCGTTGTGGCGGGCACCTGTAGTCCCAGCTACTTGGGAGGCGGAGGCAAGAGACTCACTTAAGCCCAGGAATTGGAGGTTGCTGTGAGCTGTGATGCTACGGCACTCTATCCGGGGTGAAAGCTTGAGGTTCTGTCTCAAAAAAAAAAAAAAAAAAGAAGTGGAGCCTATACCAGGTGCAGTGGCTCACACCTATAATCCTCATACTCTGGGAAGCTAAGGAGCTGCTTCTTGGGGATGAGCCAAGGAAATGATTTTTTGAGGATGCTGGTGAAGATGCTGAGAACATTGTTATTGTTTAAATGACAGCAAAGGATTTAAAATATTACATAAACTTAGTTGACAAAACAATGGCAGTATTGACTACAGTTTTTTTTTTTTGAGACAGAGCCTCAAGCTGTCACCCTGGATAGAGTGCGGTGACATCACAGCTCACAGCAACCTCCAATTCCTGGGCTCAAGCCAGTCTCTTGCCTCCACCTCCCAAGTAGCTGGGACTACAGCGCCCGCCACAACACCCGGCCATTTTTTGGTTGCAGCCTTCAGTGTTGTTTGTCGTGTCCGGGCTGAATTCAAATCCGCCAGCTCAGGTGTACATGGCTGGTGCCTTAGCCTGTTGAGCCACAGGCGCCGAGCCCTGATTGACTACAGTTTTGAAAGAATTTCTACTGTGGGTAAAATGCTTCAAAGAGCATCACATGCTACAAAAAAAAAAAATCTTTTTTTTTTTTTTTTTTTTGAGACAGCGCCTCAAGCTGTCACCCTGGGTAGAGTGCTGTGGCATCACAGCTCACAGCAACCTCTAACTCCTGGGCTCAAGCAAGTCTCCTGCCTCCGCCTCCTAAGTAGCTGTGACCACAGGTGCCTGCCACAATGTCCGGCCATTTTTTGGTTGCAGCCGTCATTGTTGTTTGGCGGGCGGGGCTGGATTTGAACCCGCCAGCTCAGGTGTACGTAGCTGGCGTCTTAGCCCGTTGAGCCACAGGCGCCAAAAAAAATCTTTTGAGAAAGTAATCAATCAGTGTGGCAAATTCCATTGTCTCATGTTGACAAATTGCCACAACTACCCAACCCTCCAGCAATCACCACCCTGATCAGTCAGCAGCCATCAACTTGGAGGAAGGATCCTCCAACAGTAAAAAGATTGAGATGTTCAGAAGGCTCAGATGATTGTTAGAATTTTTCAACAATAAAGTATTGTTTAATTGAGGTATGTGCATTGTCGTTTAAAGAGATAATGCTATTGCACACTTAATAGGCTACAATATAGCGTAAAGATAACTTTTACATGTAAGGAGGAATCAAAAATATTGTGTGTAGGGCGGCTCCTGTGGCTGAAACGAGTAGGGCGCCGGCCATATGCCAGAGGTGGTGGGTTCAAACCCAGCCCCAGCCAAAAACTGCAAAAAAAAAAAAAAAAAAAAATTGTGTGACTCTCTTTATTGAAAGGTGGTTTGGAATTGAATTTGCAGTATCTCTGAGTTATGCCTGTATGATCTTGGCCTGGACTGGGCACAATGGCTCACACATGGGATCCCAGGGAGGCTTAGGCAGGAAGGTGGCTTGAATCCAGGAGTTCAAGGCCAGTCTGGGCAACATAGTGAGACCATGTCTCTAAAAAAATTTTTTTTAATTAGCTAGGTGTGGTGGTGCATAGTCTTAGCTACTCTGGAGGCTCAGGCAGGAGGATCACTTGAACCCAGGAATTCAAGGCTACAGTGAGGTATGAATGTACCATTGCACCCTTGCCTGGGTGACAGAGTGAAACTGCCTCAGGAAAAAAAAACAGAACAAAACATAAAACAACTTTGAGCAGACTCTCTGGGCCTTTTTCCTCATCTGTAAAATTAGGGATAATATTCATACCTACCTGGTGGAGTTGTGAGGAAGAGGTAACACCTGTTCTTAGGAGGTACTCAAAGTGTAGCCAATTTTCTAGTAACAATAACAACTTTTATTATCCCTATTGTGGGTTTTTTTTTTTTTTTTTTTAGACAGAGCCTCAAGCTGCCACCCTGGATAGAGTGCCGTGGCTTCACAGCTCACAGCAACCTCCAATTCCTGGGCTCAAGCGAGTCTCCTGCCTCCACCTCCCAAGTAGCTGGGATACAGGCGCCTGCCACAACGCCCGGCCATTTTTTGGTTGCAGCCGTCATTGTTGTTTGGCGGGCCTGGGCCAGATTCAAACCCGCCAGCTCAGGTGTACATGGCTGGTGCCTTAGCCCGTTGAGCCACAGGCACCGAGCCCCTATTGTGGTTGTTGATTCATATTGAGCAACAGACAGATATGAAAGACAGCAAGGTATTCTCAGAAATCTTGCTGTCTCCCACCCTCTCTGTTGCCCTATCTCCAGGGTGTTCCTCAAACACTTAGAACAGATTCAAACCTCAGGGCCTCTTCACTTGCTTTTCTCACCATCTGGAAAACAATTCTCAGATGTCCTGTGTTTCTGCCACCCCATTATTCCCTTGACTCTGCATGCATTTTGCTTGTTTGTGTTAGACTTATATCATTCTAACAAGACAGATAATTTACACATTATTTTGTTAGTTGTTGCCTTTCCTTTTGGTTAGGATAAGAGTAGGGATGTTGGTACGGTTTGTTCTTTGCTGGGACTCCAGGGTGTAGGACAGTGGTGGGATGCAAAATATACTTAACAAATCTCGTTTTTGTTTTTGTTTTTCTTTTAGAGAGGGTCTTGCTATATCGACAAAGCTTGTCTCCAGCTCCTCAAGGGATCCTCTTGCTTCAGCCTACCAAGTAGCTGGGACTACATGTGCCCAGTTAATTATTTTTTCTTCTTTTAGAGATGAGCCTTGCTAACAAATAACTCCTGAATGAATGAATGTTTAACTCCCTTACCTCTTCCAGCTCTCAGCTCAAAGTCGCCTCCTTCCAGAAGTTTTCCCTGAGAAGTTTCCCTTCTATTCCCTCACCTTCTGTCCCTCACTTTGCTTTTTCTTCTCCATTGTCATTGCCTCAATATACCACATATGTATCTGTTCCTCCTCCCCTGACCCCCTTAGTACCACAGGAGATTTTTTTGTCTTGTCCTAGGCTGTGTCCAGGGGCAGCTTCATGCACATATAACCTGTGAAGTTGCATAGGTCCCAATGCCTAGAAAGTTTAATGCACTGATGTTGTCTTGGAAATCTAATTTTTTTTTTTTTTTGGTAGAGACAGAGTTTCACTTTATCACACTCGGTAGAATGCCATGGAGTCACACAGCTCACAGCAACCTCCAACTCCTGGGCTTAGGTGATTATCTTGCTTCAGCCACCTGAATAGCTAGGACTACAGGCACCAGCCACAATGCCCGACTATTTTTCTGTTTTGCAGATCAGCTGAGGCTGGGTTCGAACCCGCCACCTTTGGTATATGGGACTAGCGTCCTACTCGATGAGCCACAGGCACCGCCCTTTGTCTATTTTTTATTTTTTTTAAAGATACAGGGTCTTGTTCTTTTACCCAGGCTGGAGTACTGTGGTGTCATCATAGCTCACTGCAGCCTCAAACTCCAAGGAAAATTCCCACCTTGGCCTGCCAAAGCGCGGAGATTACAGTCGTGAATGACTGAACCCTGATGAAATTCCTTGTAATTTTGAACAGAGAGCCTGCATATGCATTTTCCCTGGGCCCAGCAACTTTTTTTTTTTTTTTTTTTTTTTTTTTTTGTGAAATTTACACACTTGGTCGCCCTTGGTAGAGTGCCATGGCTTCATGGCTCACAGCAACCTCCAGCTCCTGGGCTTAGGCGATTCTCTTGTCTCAGCCTCCCAAGTAACTGGGACTACAGGCCCACCACAACATCCGGCTATTTTTTTGTTGCAGTTCGGCCAGGGCTGGGTTTGAACCTGCCACCCTTGGTATATGGGGGCCAGCACCCTACTCACTGAGCCACAGGCACCGCCCTGGGCCCAGCAACTTTTGTAGCTGGCCCTGGGTATTTACTCAGTGCTTGGAACAGCCTAATATAAGTGCTCAAGGATTTGCTGAATGCAAGAAGCAATGGAAGAAGAGCTACCTTAGAAGCATGATAGGCCAGGAAAGGAAGAGACAGGCACCCAGCCACCATCTCAACATGAGTGCATAGAAATCATCGCTGGCAGAAAGCCAGGTGAGGAAACTAGGGGGAGGTATGCCTGTAAGCTTGCCTCCTCCCCTAGACACCAGGACACTGGAGAAGGGGGGGTCCAGATGACAGAGCAGGGTACTCTGGGCAGCTAGCTCCAGGCTCATGCTGAGAAAGCTCTTTTTCCCCTCCCAGCTTGTCAGCTTTGTCAGCCACCATCTCTGCCTGGGAGCCACAGGCCTGGGCTGGCAGAGAAAAGCTGATTTCACCTAGTCCAACATCCTGCCCACCCCACTTCCCTCAACAGAAGGATGTGGGGAAGGAGAGAAGGAAATGAAGGTGAACATCCACACTGTGGCTGAGCCCTGAGCACTCACAGCTACCTAAGCTCCATGCCCAGAGCTAAAGCAGGTCTGGGAAGGATTGTCAAGGGCTTCAGACATACATGTGTGCGGCCGAACACACATGTGTATATATATATATGATATCATATACAGCTGTGTATATGCAACTGGTCAGGTGGAACTTTCTATGAGTCTAAATTATACACATATTATACACAGTTGAGACCAGAATGAACCTGCAGTAGTGTGTGTATGTAGTTGGGCAACACAGCATCAGTCTCCATGGGTGTAAGGTTGGGTGTGCCTCTGAATGACTGTAATGTGTGTGTGTATGGAGGGACTTGCATGTGGATGTAGCAGAAAACACTATTTCACAGTGCTTAGAAATTCAGGCTGTGGTTTCAAATCTCTGTTTAGCCATTCACTACCCATGTGACCTCAGGGACATTTTTTGGGGGGGGGGGTTTAGAGCCTCAAGCTATCATCCTGGGTAGAGTGCCCTGGCATCACAGCTCATAGCAACCTCAAACTCCTGGGCTTAAGCATTTGCCTCATCCTCACAAGTAGCTGGGACTACAGGTAGCCACCACAACACCCGGCTACTTTTTTTGGTTGTAGTTGTCATTGTTGTTTGGCAGGCCCAGGCTGGATTCGCACCTACCAGGTCTGGTGTATGTGGCTGGCACCTTAGCTACTTGAGCTATAGGCACCACCCTCAGGGACATTGTTTAAGCTCATAGTCTGGGGCCTGCTTGTGGTGTTTATTAGTGTGATTGCATTTGTCTGGTTTGAGTGTGCATGTGTGTTAAAAAGCAATTCACCGCTTCCAGGAAGTCTCTCTAGGATACCCAAGCAAGCCCACTATTTCTCAAGCCCTCCTATTCACCATGTGTTGGTATGATTTAGTTTATGTTGTTTCTTTTTGGTTTCCTGCAGTAAAGGTCAGCTCCACAGGGGCAGGAAGTCTTGTTTTGTTCTGTGCCCAGCACCTGGCATACAGGAAGCACTAAAAAAATAGTCATTGAATGGATGAATGCAGACTTTCTGTGTGGTATATGGGGAGGGATGGACACTAACTGGGCTTCATGAGTCCCTGAAGGCCCTGTGCTCAATTTGATCTCAGTCCCTTTCTTTCCCAGACATTCACCACCCCTCCTTCAGCCAGCTTTTTCTTTTCTTTTCTTTTTTTTTTTTTTTTTTTGAGACAGAGCCTCAAGCTGTCACCCTGGATAGAGTGCCGTGGCATCACATCTCACAGCAACCTCCAATTCCTGGGCTCAAGCGAGTCTCTTGAGCCTCTCAAGTAACTGGGACTATAGGCACCCGCCACAACGCCTGGCCATTTTTTGGTTGCAGCCGTCATTGTTGTTTGGCGAGCCCGGGCTGGATTCGAACCCGCCAACTCAGTTGTACGTGGCTGGCGCCTTAGCCCGTTGAGCCACAGGCGTGGAACTACCCGTTCATTCTCTTTTCTTTCTTTGTTTTTTTTTTTGAGACAGAGATTCATTTGTTCAACGCCCATCTGTTTTTTGGTTGCAGCCGGCATTGTTGTTTGGCAGGCCCAGGCTGGATTTGAACCTGCCAGCTCAGGTGTATGTGGCTGGCACCTTAGCCCGTTGAGCCACAGGCACCGAGCCTTTTTCTTTTCTTTTTTTTTTTTTTAGACAGAGTCTTACTATGTTGCCCTTGGTATAGTGCCGTGGCGTCATAGCTCATAGCAACCTCAAACTCTTGGGCTTAAGCAATATTCTTGCCTCAGTCTCCCAAGTGACTAGGATTATAGACACCCGCCTCAACTCCCGGCTATTTTTTGTTGTAGTTGTCATTGTTTAGCAGGCCTGGTTTAAACCTGCCAGCCCTGGTGTATGGAGGCCTAACCACTGAGCTACAGGCACCCAAGTCCCTTCAGGCAACTTTACTTCTGCAGGAATGACACACTGGGCTCACCGCCTCCTGTGAAAAATGGGAGGGGGCAGCTCGGCGCCTGTGGCTTAGCGGGCTAAGGCGCCAGCCACGTACACCTAAGCTGGCGGGTTCGAATCCAGCCTGGGCCCGCCAAACAACAATGACGGCTGCAACCTAAAAATGGCCGGGCGTTGTGGCGGGCGCCTGTAGTCCCAGCTACTTGGGAGGTGGAGGCAAGAGACTCGCTTAAGCCCAGGAATTGGAGGTTGCTGTGAGCTGTGATGCCACAGCACGCTATCCAGGGTGAAAGCTTGAGGCTCTGTCTCAAAAAAAAAAAAAAAAAAGAAAAATGGGAGGGGGTTCATGATAAAGCCTTCTTCCTGATCTACAGTTGTATGAATCTATTTTTAAATTTTTTTTAGAGATGGGGTCTTGTTATGTTGCCCAGGCTATCCTCAAATTCTGGGGCTCAAGCGATTCTCCTACCCAGGAGGCTGGGACTACAGGTATGAGCCACTGTGCTCAGCTATACTGTGGATCTAGTGTTTCTCCAATCCTCTATTTCATTCAACATGAATTGGACACTTACTGCATGCCAGGCACTGTTGGAGACCTGACCCTGCACTAATGTAACTCAGACTGAAGGAGGAAGGTAGATGGGAACTAGAAATCTCATTTAATCTTCAGGGCCTTGCAAGGGGGGTAGGGGTGGGGGTACCAAGTCTCTCTCTGCTCCAGGACAAAATTTTAGTCTTCACGTGCTGAAATCACCTAAGGGATTTCTGTTTATGTACTCATCTTGCTCCCTCACCAGCCAAGAGCAGTGAACCTGCTGGGCTGGCTGGTTGCTGCAGCCTCAGGAGCTGGCCACAGGGCCTAGCTCTTGGGAAATAGACTCTGGATAAATGAGCGGAGAAGTAAATAATGGCGCAAAGATAAGCCCAGCAAGAATGACCTCCCGAATCTTCCAATGTGTAATTACCCATTTCGCAGATGAAGAAATTGAGGCTGACCCATTAGGCAAAGCCTGGCAGCTAAGTGGCTTGTGGCTGTGGGACGAAGCAGAAGCAGCCAGGGTAGCCCCCCAAAAGCATTCCCAGGCCCCTCCACCCCCACAGGAAAAAGAGACCCAGTGAGGGATCACTGATGGAGGCAGGGATTGGGGACAGAGGCACAAGTGAAAAGCAGCTAGGAATCCCTCTCTATCTCAGTCCCCAGGGCTGGAGAGGATGTGCTGGCAGATTAGGAAATATTTGGCACTTTAGGGGGAGCTTCCAGTGCCCTGTCCCCTGTTTGACAGCTGGGACTCTGGCAACCCGGTTTCACTGGGGCCTGGCAGCTTCAGTACCGTAACTGGGAGACAGACCACCACCACACCCCCGCGCGCCTGCCCAGAAACCCTCAGCATCCGGGGTCCTCCCCACAACTCCCCAACCTGGCAGCAGGGCCAAAGCCCTAAAAAGGCCTACAAGGTAGGGAGCCCGGCTTTCTTGGGGAACCAGAGAAGCCCCTGTTGTCCTGGTCCCCTCCCTCTGGGGCGCCGAACCCCCACCCCACAGAGGCTCGCATTCCGGAGCCCGAAACTTACCTTGAAGGGGGGCTGTGAAGGGGATGCCCTGCCCTCTCCGGCTTGGGGGACGGGAGGGAGCCGTGGTGTCCAGACCCTTTGTGTGCTGGTGAGTGAGTGTGTGGTGTCTGTACGTGTGAGAGCTGGGGTGTGTGTCCGTCCACGCGGGTACCCGTGCCATAACAGTCTCTGGTGTGTGCCGGACTGCCAGGGATGGCGGGGGAGGGGGAAGACCGGGGGACTCCCCTGCTCCGGCCCGCCCACTCACGAGTTTGAATGGAGCGCGAGGGGGAAGGGCGGCCGCGGGAGGGCGCTTTTGTCCAGATGGCCCCGCCCCTTCCTCACGCCGGGGAATCCCCCATATCTGGCGCCCTACTCTCCACTCTCGCCAGGGCCCACCCCACACCTCGACTCCGGGAGAGACTGAGAAAGAGGCGCAGCTCACACTGAAGGCTGGAGTTCTTCCCACCCAACTTGTCCCCTGCACTCTTTAATCTGAGATAATCCCGGCTCTCGGCTGCAATGTGGCCTTTTATCCCTATTTCAAAACATGGACTGGGATGTATACAAGTATGCCATCAGGGTCCCCTAAACTCAAAGTAATGAGTCCTTAGGGGCCCGACCGAGGAAGAGACACCCAGACGAAGGGGTAGGGCTTTGAGTGACCCCAGATTGGTACTACAAGGAAAGCCCCCTCCCGCCCCTCCGGGGTCCACTCGGCGCCGGGCCGGGAGCAGTGACTGCTGGCTAGACTTCAGCGACACACAGCGGCCGTGGGGGGAGATGCCTCGGAGGGGCGCCCGTTTCTTCAAACCCCACCACAGGCAAGGCCATACTGCCCTCCACAGACTATCCCAGGGCAGGGCCATACCACCTCTCATAGACCTTTACAGGGCAGGGCCATGGACCCCTTGGACTCAGAAGATCCCTCAGATCAGCCACCCCTCCACCGCGTAGGTGTGTGTCCCCCCAGCAGAAGGAGCACGAGGCAGGTTTCTCCCTAGGCCCTGCCTCCAGCAGACGTCACTGCGGCGTGGCTAAGGGGACAATCCTCTCTCTCAGCCTCGTCAACTGTACTTCCGTTGCCGCCGCAAACGCCCACCTTGGGGCGGAGGGAGATGAAGGGGGCTCATAGTCGGAGCGTCACCCATATCGCCCCCAGCATGCCTAGTGGAACCCCTGGATAAAGTCGAGCCTCGGAGGGAACGTCGGGGGGCTCGGAACACGTATGCAGGGCCCTTTAAGGCAGGCTCAGTCTCTAGTGCCGCTGCTGCGGTTACTATGGATGTGACGTCCACGCCAGGGGGTGTAACACCTGGGCGGAAGCGGAAGGGGCGGAGCTCCTCAGACTGTCTTTAGCACTCCCTGGCTGCCGCTACCGTAGCCCTAGCTGGCTGGGCCGCCGAGGCAAGATGGTGGACTACAGCGTGTGGGACCACATCGAGGTGTCTGACGATGAGGACGAGACGCACCCCAACATCGACACGGCCAGCCTCTTCCGCTGGCGGCACCAGGTAGAGCGCGCGCGCCCATCCTCTTACTCCCCCCGACCCTGCTTAAGAGTTCTGAACCCTAGTACTGCCCCGGGACCCCGCTACTCACACATGGGATTTTCACCCCAGAGTCTGGACTCTAAGGTTTCTCGATTCAACTCCGGGACCCCAGTACCGATGGGACCCTGCGTGTCTCCCTGCGATCTCCGGGTGCCCACTGCTATTTCTGCGTGGGACTCTGAGCTTCCTCTTAATCTAGTCTCCCGAGACGAGCCTTTGAGGGCGTTCCTAATCCTGTATGGGACCTTCTGTTTACACCCATAACTCTACCTCAGAGTCTAGACCCCGAATCTTGCTGAATGATCCCTCGTCCTGTTCAGGTACCCACTTCTAACTTGGGATCTCACATAGCCCCTTCCCCAAAGCCTTAGTCCGGACTACCGATGCTTTAGTTTTATTTTTGGATCTCCTTCCCAGAGTTTTGATCCGGAATTCTCATTCGGAACCAGAGACCCCACTCCTTTTGGAAACAGCAAGAAACTCTGTCCTACGCTGAGATTTCTCTCCCAGGCCTGGGACTCCCTTTCTGGAATGTAGACTCACGCCCAGCCACGGCCCTTAGTGCCATCTCTGGTTTGGGTTCCCCTCCAGATTCAATCACCATTCCACTCCACTGGAGCCTCCACTCTGGCCTCTTACCTTTCACTGGACCTCCTGTAGTCCCTGTTAGACAAGGAAACACTGCCCATGTGGCTTCCAGAACAGCCAGAGCCCCTGCCCCTACTTGGTATTGCAATCACTGTCCACCCCAAGGCTGGCTTCCTATATGAACCTCTGCCAGCATTGGAAACCCACCCCACCTTACTTCTGTCCTCAGCCTGACCTGCTACTTTCTGACATCCAAATTGTACCTGCCTCCACCCCAAGGTCTTCTGGGTATGATTCCAAGTTCACTACTACTCCATCTTTTATCTATCTGCCCACAGAGAGCCCCCATATCCAGACCCCCAAACTCCAAGTCTGAATGATCCATCTTCTACCACTGGTCAGTGTTCACTGGCCAGTAGGGTGGCTCTAAGACCTAATTAGTCTAACCTTTCCCCCCAATCAGAGCACCTGCACCCACATACCTTGTTTGTTATACTCTCAAACTGAGGGCATATACCTCTCAGTACCTTCCAGTTAGGAATTCCTCATCTCACTTTCCAGTAGGGTAACTCCCAGTCATGTATCCAGAAACCTCTGTATAGCTTCCAGTCGCCACCTCCAAACCTATATTCCTGAGTAGTTATTTGCTAGGCAAGCCACTGGAGTGTGGGAAGAATGTTCTAGCACTTCTATTTCTTGCTGTGTATAACATTTTATTATGGAATATTTAAGACCTCCACAAAGCTCCAAAGACTATTCTTGGGAACACCTATTTCTGTCATGTAAAGAGGTTAATTTTTACTACTATGTGGAGAGTGGTCCAGTCCTGCCTGCCAGGAGGAGGCTTTTCCTCAGCTGCTGGCTGCTGTGTAGTCAGCCCGCCACGCCCTCCTCTCTGCTGGCACCTCTCCCTTCCTGTCCTACCTATTAGAGCCCTAAGGCTATAGTATACCGAATGGGAGGCAGGGGTCCTCAGCGTGTCCAGTGCAGGTTTAAGGACAGGCAAACTTGGATCCTACTCCCAGCTAAGTCCAAAAAAACTTGGGGCAGATGGAGGGAGTGAGCCTTCCAGAGGAGCTAGGGGGATTATTAAAGAGGTAGCCTAAGGTCTTTGTTCTGAACATAGGCCTGACCAAGTGGGTTCAAATCCAGTTCCATGGCACGGCGGCTCATGCCTCAGCACTTTGGGAGGCCAATGCAGGAGGATCACTTGAGCTGTGACTCCATCTCTTTTTTTTTTTTTTTGCAGTTTTTGGCCGGGGCTGGGTTTGAACCCACCACCTCCGGCATATGGGGCCGGTACACTACTCCTTTGAGCCACAGGCACCGCTGTGACTCCATCTCTTAAAAGAAAATAGCTGAGCATGGTGCCATGTGCCTGTAGTCCCAGCTACTCAAGAGGCTGAGATAGGAGGATTGCTTGAGCCCAAGAGTTCAAAGCTGCACTAAGCTATGATTTTGCCACTGCACTCTAGCCTGGGCAACATAGTAAGACTCTGTCTCTTTGAAAAAAAAAAATCCTGTTATTCACATGCTGCAGTGACCTATGCAGAAGGTCTCAACCTGACCTCTCTTTTTTTTTTTTTTTGAGACAGAGCCTCAAGCTGTCACCCTGGATAGAGTGCGGTGGCATTACAGCTCACAGCAACCTCCAATTCCTAGGCTCAAGTGAGTCTCTTGCCTCCGCCTCCCGAGTAGCTGGGACTATAGGCACCCACCACACGCCCGGCCATTTTTTGGTTGCAGCCGTCATTGTTGTTTGGCGGGCCAGGCTGGATTCGAACCCGCCAGCTCAGGCGTACATGGCTGATGCCTTAGCCCATTGAGCCACAGGCGCCGAGCCTTTTTTTTTGGCTGGGGCTGGGTTTGAACCCACCACCTCCAGCATATGGGGCCAGCACCCTACTCCTTTGAGCCCCAGGCACCGTCCAAAGGTTGCGACCCCTTTTAACTGTATTAAAGGGTTGTGGCATTAGGAAGGTTGAGAACCACTGACTTATAGGTATTTGTGTGATTGCTCTGTGCAGTTTCCTCACCTGAGAATCTGAATAATATCCACCCCGTAAAGTCATTGTGAGGGTTATCTTGTTTGATAACCCTTGTAATGTTCTTGGGTTGTCATCATTTAGGTAATATTGCTAACTTTTTTTTTTTTAGAGACAGAGTCTCATTTTGTTATCCTTGGTACAGTGCCGTGGTGTCACAGCTCATAGCAACTGGCAACTCCTGAGCTTAAGCAATTCTTTTGCCTTAGCCTCCCGAGTAGCTGGGAGTACTTGCTAATGGTTTTTTTTTTTTTAAATTCCAGGCCGGGTACAGCGGCTCATGCCTATAATCCTAGCACTCTGGGACGTCAAGGTAGTTGGATTGCTTGACCTCAGGAGTTTGAGACCAGCCTGAGGAAGAGCGAGACCCCATGTCTGCTAAAAAAATTGAAAAACTAGGCACTGTGGTGAGTGCCTATAGTCCCAGTTACTTGGGAGGCTGAGGCAAGAGACTTGCTCAAGCTCAAGAGTTTGAGGTTGCTGTGAGCTAAGATACCATGGCACTCTGCCCAGGGTGACAGAGTAAGACCCTGTCTCAAAAAATAAATTTAAAAATAAATTAATTATTTTTTAAAAATTCCAAAAGTTCTAGAGGGCAACAAATGTTTCTCTGTTCTCTGCTCCAGTTCCCTGACTCTTGCCCATAGATAGCTGCTGTTAGTGGTTTCTTGTGGCTCCTTCCAATGAGGTGAACAAAATTGAGATTCTGTTGGCCTCGGTTTCCCTGTCTATAAGGTAGGGAGGGGCCTAGTGACACCTGCAGCCCCTGCTTCCTTTGATGGCTTCTGCCTTGTCCAGCCTGTCACATCTCCTCCTAGATGAGAGGTATAAGGCCTAGGTTGGGCAGTCTGCCATCCCTAACCCCTCTAGGAGGCATTTTTTAGCTTAAGCTTCCTGGCAGCTGCTCACAGGATTCTGGGGAGAATGTTGGCCACCCAGCAGAGGCAAGCAGGGTAGTGGGGAGACTCCAGCGTGACACAGACCCTTTATGGAGAAAGGGAGGTAGCAGAGGCTACAGCTGCTTTTTTATACATTTCCATGAGGCATGGGACACCTCAAATCTTTTCCATATTGGGGGAAAGGCTTGGGATTGCTTGCGTTAGTTCTATCAGGTATTAGAATAGGGTCCAGGAAGCTGGATGGGGTGGCTCACACCTATAATCCTAGCATTCTGGGAGGCTGAGGCGGGTGGATTGATTGAGCTCATGAGTTCGAGACTCCACCTCTAAAAACAAACAAACAAAATGGGCAGGCTCTGTGGCAGGTACCTGTAGTCCCTGCTACTTGGGAGGCGAGTCCAAGAGTTTGGGCTTGCTGTAAGTTGTGACGCCGGCACTCTACCAAGGATGACAAAGCAAGAGTCTTGTATCAGAAAAAAAAAAAAAAAAGAATAGGGGACAAGTCTCCTAATTTTCATCTACTGTTTTTTGGACCCTCTGATAAAACTTTGGGACATAACCTCAACTAAGGCACAGCAATGAGTCAGCAGACCTGGTGACAGTGATGAGGATGATGAGGACAGTGGGAATTGCTTACTGAGTGCTGTTTTGGAAGCATTTTTCACAGACTTACTCATTCAGTCCTCACAGCAATCTTATGAGGTCCCATTTCACAGAGGGGAAAACCAAGGCCAGGAAAGGTTTAGGTGACATGAGGGAAGTCACACTAGCAGAGCTGAGTGTTTAGATCATATGGTAATTTTCAAGCATTAATTGATGATGATTATCAAGCATTAATTCTAGGTCAAGAGCTAATCACTTGAAGGACATTTCCTTGTTTAAGCCCCAGAATAGTTCTCACAGAAACAGAGAAGTGGACAGTATAGGAATGGTGTTTGCTGAGTGCCCAGCATGCCCCTCCACTTTTTACTTTAATGTTCTCCTTTTTTTCTCCCAGTACAAGCTTGTGAGGTTGGCTCTGTTGCCTGTGTTTGACATATGAGGAAACTGAGGTTCTAAGAGGTTAGAAGATGGCCTGACCCAGGATCTGGTGCCCTGAGGTTATCCTCTAGCACCTCATCACGTCCTCTGATGGTCCTTGGTGGTCAGTGGTACATTGGGTGGGGTCACTTGAGAGCAAAAGTAGGTGAACCCCATGTGCAAAGGCTGAGAGGCAAGAGAGCTGTTGCCTTCAGGGAACCTGGAGAACCAACATCTGCCTAGGACCCGGAGTAGGTGTCCACATTCCCATCTGAACCCACCACTCTAAGGTCGGGTGACGGGGGAAGGGGTAAGGTCAGGCAGTCGGATGTACAGGTATCAAAGACCCCTCTGGCACCCTCCAAACCTGGATCAGAGGGACAGTGATTGAAGGCAGCAGCTCTAGACAGAGCAGGCCCCACAGGGAGCCAGGTGACATGACATGATAGAGCCACGTGAGGATGATTGATGGGGGGGCAGAGAGGGCCCAGCAACCCAATAGGGGCCCAAATAGGGGTCTGAGTAAGAGTGGCAATGAAGGCAGGGCCAAGAGTCTGAAGAGATAGGTGACCATCATGGAGCTTGGGATGCAGCTCAAGAGGACTTGCTAGGCAAGTTCTGGGATAGTTGTGGGTGGGAGGCAGGTAAATACCAAGTTGGAGCTCAGGAGGGTGCATTGGCCTGGAGACAAGAGCTGTGGGGGCCTTGACAATGATCCTAGAGCAAGGCCAGGGGTAGAAGGAAGTGAAGAACCATCTAGAAGTGGCTGGGCAAAGTGGCTCATGCCTGTAATCCTAGCATTCTGGGAGGCTGAGGCAGGTGGATAGCTTGAGCTCAGGAGTTTAAGAGCAGCCTGAGCAAAAGCGAGACCCCATTTCTAAAAATAGCCAGGCATTGTGGTGGGTGCCTATAGTCTCAGCTAAGTGGGCGGCTGTGGCACGCGGATTACTTGAGCCCATGTTTTTTTTTTTTTTTTTTTTTTAGAGACAGTCTCATTTTGTCACCCTCGGTAGAGTGCCGAGGTGTCACAGCTCACAGCAACCTCCAACTTCTGGGCTTAGGTGATTCTCTTGCCTCAGTCTCCCAAGTAGCTGGGGCTACAGGCGCCTGCTACAATGCCTGGCTATTTTTTGTTGCAGTTTGGCCGGGGCCAGGCTCTAACCCACTACCCTTGATATATGGGGGTGGCACCCTACTCACTGAGCCACAGGCACTGCCCATGGGCCCAAGACTTTGAGGTCACTGTGAGCTATGAGGCCAGGGCACTCTAGCACTCTACTAAGGGTGACAAAGTGAGATTTTTGTCTCAAAAAAAAAAAAAAAAAAAGGAAGCATCTAGAAGTGAAAACTACGAGGACTTAGTGGGAGGGAAGGACAGGGCCTTTGTTGGCAGAGAGTACAGCAGAAGACCTGGTTTTATGGGGGTAAGAGAGGCTATGGTGAGGACTTGGGCTCTGCTCTGAGTGAGATGGTTGCCACAGAGGGTTCTGAGCAGAAGGACCTGACTCATCATGATACTCAGTTGTGCACAGGTGCCCATGGGTGTGATAGTGGGAGACCGGGACACAGAGGTGGACGAAGACATTTCCTGTGACCATCTCCATTGTGGGGATGGATATAGGTCAGGGGTCAGGCCTTTCCCCTGAGTGACAGGCCACTGGCCGCCCCTGCCTACAGGCCCGGGTGGAGCGCATGGAGCAGTTCCAGAAGGAGAAGGAAGAACTGGACAGGGGCTGCCGGGAGTGCAAACGCAAGGTGGCTGAGTGCCAGAGGAAGCTGAAGGAGCTGGAGGTGGCTGAAGGTGCCAAGGCGGAGCTGGAGCGGCTGCAGGCTGAGGCACAGCAGCTACGCAAGGAGGAGCGGAGCTGGGAGCAGAAGCTGGAGGAGATGCGCAAGAAGGAGAAGAGCATGCCCTGGAATGTGGACACGCTCAGCAAGGATGGCTTCAGCAAGGTGGGCAGGACAGCTGGCACCATGTACCATTTGGGTGACTATGGAGACGCCCATGGGGAAAGGGGGAGTGTAAGGACTGAAGTAGTAGGGACAGGTTTGGGAGGCCGGACGAATGAAACATCCCACCGATATGCCCCTGTGATCTGCTCCAAGGCCCATGCCCGTGTGCCCACGTGCCCGCTATCTAGATGTTCATGGCTTTGTCACCGCTTCCGCTGTGGATGGGATGGGCACTGCTGGCACCATGACCCACCTGGCCACACTCAAGGCACCCCACAGCCATTCCCCAGCCCACTCCCCCTTCTCACTGTACCACAGAGCATGGTCAATACTAAGCCCGAGAAACCGGAGGAGGATTCAGAGGAGGTGAGGGAGCAGAAACACAAGACTTTTGTGGAAAAATACGAGAAACAGATTAAGCACTTTGGTGAGTTGAGCATGGGGCCCCCCAAGTGCTAAGAGGGGGCAAGGTAGAGGCGGGCCTTTTGCCTCAAGGGCCTTTCCAGCACCTTGCCAGCACCTTCCTGCAGGCATGCTCCGCCGATGGGATGACAGCCAGAAGTACCTGTCAGATAATGTCCACCTGGTATGCGAGGAAACAGCCAATTACCTAGTCATCTGGTGCATTGATCTGGAAGTGGAAGAGGTGAGTGGCTCTTGCCCTAGGGCTGGAGTAAAGCACTATCTTGAGACCACCACTTGGTGACATCATACCTGTTGTCCCTGGCAGAAATGTGCACTCATGGAACAGGTGGCCCACCAGACCATTGTCATGCAGTTCATCCTAGAGCTGGCCAAGAGCCTGAAGGTGGACCCCCGTGCCTGCTTCCGGCAGTTCTTCACTAAGATTAAGGTGGGGCACTGCACGGCCAGGTGGTCCTTAAGGAGGGAGACACACGTCCAATTTGACTCAGATCACCTTGAAAGAAGATGGGGCCTGGGAGGGGATGAGAGGCAGGCAGATCTTGTCCAGATTTTTCTTTTTCTTGAGACAGAGTCTCACTATATTGCCTTAGGTAGAGTGCCATCGTGTCGTAGCTCATAGCAACCTCAAAGTCTTGGGCTCCAAGTAATCCTCTTGCCTCAGCCTCCCAAGTAGCGGGGACTACAGGCACCTACCACAATGCCTGGCTATTTTTAGAGACGGGGGTCTCACTCTTGCTTGAACACCTGAGTTCAGGCAATCCACCTGCCTTGGCCTCCCAAAGTGCTAGGATTACAGACATGAGCCACCATACCTGGCCGTCTTGTCCAGATTTTATAAGTAGAGGTAGGGCCAGGTGTGGTGGCTCATGCCTATAATCCTAGCACTCTGGGAGGCCAAGGGCAGTGGATTGCTTGAGCTTATAAGTTGAAGACCCAGCTTGAGCAAGAGTGAGGCCCTGTCTCTAAAAAATAGTTGGGCAGGCTTGGCACCTGTAGCACAGGGGTTATGGCGCCGGCCACACATATTGAGATTGGCAGGTTTGAATCCGGCCTGGGCCAGCTAAACAACAATGACAACTGCAACAAAAAAGTAGCCAGGCATTGTGGTGGGCACCTGCAGTCCCAGCTACTTGGGAGGCTGAGATAAGTGAATTGCTTGAGCCCAGGAGTTTGAGGTTGCTGTGAGTTATGACACCAGGTTACTCTACCCAGGGTAACAAAGTGAAACTGTCTCAAAAAAAAAAGTGGAGGCAACAGGATCTGTTGAAGGTCTCAGTGTGGATTTGGGGGTAAGGGATAGAGTTAAGGATGCTCCATGTTGGTTTATTTGTCTGTTTACTTGAGCACTTGGAGGAACAGGGCTACCCTTCCTGAAATTAGAGAGACCCAGGGGCAGGGTGGGCTGGAAACTAATTAGGAGCTGAGAGATAGCTATGTTGAATTACAGGTGCCCATGTGAGGATATTGAAGATGTGAGTGTCACAAGTCTGCAGTGAAGGGGGTCTCACAGTCTGGTGGGTGTCATCATATAGGCAGATGAGGTCCTGGTTGGGGGAAACCTAGACAGAGGAGAGGAAAGTCCCAAGCCTTGAGGCATCCACCACAGAGTTTAGGACCAGAATGAGGAGCTCTGGGGTACCTCTTAGGACCTGTAGCTGAAAGGTATTGGTCCTATTGCTGCCCAATCCTGCCCAGCATTGGACCAGGACCAGTGAGTATTGCCTGCCCCTGCAGACAGCTGACCGCCAGTACATGGAAGGGTTCAATGATGAGCTGGAAGCCTTCAAAGAACGAGTGCGGGGCCGTGCCAAGCTGCGTATTGAAAAGGCCATGAAGGAGTATGAGGAGGAGGAGCGCAAGAAGCGGCTGGGCCCTGGTGGCCTGGATCCTGTTGAGGTCTACGAGTCTCTCCCTGAGGTGTGACTCCCCAGCCCAGGTGGGTGGTAGGTGGGCAATGAGTCACAAGGACCCTGGCTCTGACCCTGGCTCCTTTGTACCCCCAGGAACTCCAGAAGTGCTTTGATGTGAAGGATGTACAGATGCTACAAGATGCCATCAGCAAGATGGACCCTACTGTGAGTAACTGGCCAAGTCCCAGGCCTTAGGGGGTAGGCTATGTGTCCCCCTGGCCCTGCAGTTGGAAGCAGCCTAGTGAAAATATCTCTCTTGGGCTTCCCCAAGGAGTAATGGGGGGTTGTGTCACCATGCCACATGCTCGTGTACATTTATTGAGCACCTAATAATCTGCCCAGGGTCCATTGATGGTTGTAGAGCTTCTAGCTCATGGCCCTAGGGTTTTAACAATGACTGTTACTGGGGGCCATTTATGAGCTTAACCTCAGTATCTTTATCCAAACCACATTTTCTCTGTTGATAGCAACTCACAAAATGCATAGGGAAGGAACTGACACAGGGCAGGTTCTGGTAGACACTGCTGAATCCTGGGCATATCACTAGTGGTAGTAGACAAGGACTTTGAGTCTTAACAGGCCTGATTTGACCCCATTTCCTGCCACCAGGCTTACTGGTTGGCTATATCAGTTTCCTCATCTGTAAAATGAATCTAGTTGTAGGACCTGGGTTTCTAGAAACTTCCATGGGAATAAACATCTAGAGCAGGGTCTGCAAAGTATAATAAATAAAATTTTATTGAGCCAGGCTTGGTGGCTCACATCTGTAATTCCAGCATTTTGTGAGGCTGAAGCAGAAGGTTCACTTAAGAATAGGAGTTAAAGACTACCCTGTGCAACATAGTGAGACCCCTTTTCTTTTCAAAACAGAGTCCCACTATGTCACCCTCAGTAAAGTGCTGTCACAGTGGTATCACAGCTCACAGCAGCCTCCAACTCTTGGGCTTAAGCAATTCTCTTGCCTCAGCCTCCCAAGTAGCTGGGATTATAGGCACCCACCACAAAGCCTGGCTATTTTTTGTTGCAGTTGACATTGTTTAGCTGGCCCAGGCTAGGTTTGAACCCACCACCCTCGGTGTATGTGTCTGGCGCTGTAACCATTGTGCTACAGGCACCGAGCCCTGAGACCCATTTTCTTCAAAAAAATTTTTTTTTTTTTTTTTTCTGCAAAAAAATTTAAAAATTATCCAGGCTTAGTAGTTCATGCATATGATCCCAGCTACTTGGGAGGTTGAGGTAGGAGGATTGCTTGAACCCAGGAGTTGGAGGCTGCAGTGACCTATACTCCGGCCTGGGGAACAAAGAGAGACCTTTGTCTCTAAAAAAAATAATAAAATTTCATTGGAACATGGCAGCCACGCTCACTTGTTTTGATATATTGTCTATAACTGATTTTTTTTCTACAATGGCAGAATTGAGTCGTGACAAAGACCATATGGCTTGCAGAGCCAAAAATATTTACCATCTGGCCCATTACTAAAAAAGTTGGTTGGCTTTTTTTCTAGATTACACTATTTAAATTTAAGTAAAATTTAACGTTCCATTGCTCAGCTGCACCAGCCACATTCACAGTAGGGCTCAGTAGCCACACATAGCTGGTGGCTACTAATGTAGGCTAAACAGGAAACAGGCTTGAGGGCGTGCAGGAGGCAGGTGGGCCACTTGTTGGCCTGCTCAGCCTCCCCATTTTCCCCACAGGATGCGAAGTACCACATGCAGCGCTGCATCGACTCTGGCCTCTGGGTCCCCAACTCAAAGTCCAGTGAGGCCAAGGAGGGGGAGGAAGCGGGTCCTGGGGACCCACTGCTGGAAGCTGTCCCCAAGTCAGGCGATGAGAAGGATGTCAGCGAGTGAACTGCTCTAGCTGCCACCCACCTGCCTGTAGGCCTCTGCGTACCCTTTTTCAGAAAACAAAAATAGACACCATCTCCCCAGCTCCTGGATTCCTCCATTTTCGCTGTTCCCTCCAGCCCAGGGGGCTTACCTCCTCCCCCTCGCCACTGCCCTGTTCCCCAGCACTCATCCAAGTCTCTGGTTTGAGTCAAGGGGCTTCACTGCCTGCAGCCCCTCCCACCCCCCCAAATCAGCATTATGCCAAAGGCCCTAAGGTCCAGGGAGGGACAAAGGTCACCAGACTGGTCTATCAGGTTGAGGGAGTCCCCTGCCCAGGGGCCTACTCCTCATTGTGGGCTTTGTTTTCACTGTCCATCTGCTGTCTGAGGCTTCTATTTGGTAGGCAGCAGTGATCTTCCAATAAAGGATGTCAGATGCTTGCCGGGGGGCCTCTGCGATGGCTGTTAGCACTGCCCTTCTCTTGGAAGTGGGAGGTAAACCCTGTGGATAAACCCAGCAGTCCTGGATCCTCACTTCACACATGCTATCCCACTGCTGGAACAGTCTTCATTCAGAGGGCTTTGTGTCAAATATCCTCAACCTTCAGTGCTTCCCACCCACACCCCTGCCCTATGTCCCTTGCTGGCCTTACTCCTCCAAACCCACCCCCACCATCCACTTGGGAGCAGCAGCATCAACTATGTGTCAACTCCATGGCCAGCTCTGCCTTCAAAACAGGTCTCGAGGGCAGCACCTGTGGCTCAAAGGAGTAGGGCGCTGGCCCCATATGCTGGAGGTGGCCAGTTCAAACCCAGCCGCAGCCAAAAACTGCAAAAAAAAAACCAAACAGATCTTGAGGCTTAGTGCCCTTTACTCAGTGGTTAGGGCACCAGCTATGTACACTGAGGCAGGCAGGTTCAAACCTGGCCCAGGCCTGCTAAACAAGAATGACAACTGCAGGGCGGCTCCTGTGGCTCAGCGAGCAGGGCGCCGGCCCCATGTACCCAAGGTGGCGGGCTCAAACCCAGCCTCGGCCGAACTGCAAAAACAAAAAAATAGCCGGGCGCTGTGGCGGGCGCCTGTAGTCCCAGCTACTAGGGAGACTGAGGCAGGAGAATCGCTTAAGCCCAAGAGCTGGAGGTTGCTGTGAGCAGTGTGATGCCACGGCTCTCTACCCGGGGCGATAAAGTGAGACTCTGTCTCTACAAAAAAAAAAAATGAGCTCTCTCTTCTCCATCTTTGGCATTACTGATAATAATGTCTCTATCCTAAAACAGAAGGTTTGACCCCTAACGAAAGATAAAAATTTTAAATCCTGTGTCCCTAAAGTTCTTATTCCTTATGAACCACAACTTGTGCAATTTTCTCTTGCCCCCATCCCTCTCAAAAGCCAAGCCTATCCTCCTCAGGCCCCTCATTCTTCTTTTGCATAGTCATTCAACATACACTATTGAGATCCTCTATAATTTTTTTAAATCTTTTTGGTGAACATAGGCACTTTAAAAATTTAGTAGAAGCTATTGACCTCATTTCTTCAAATTTTACCACCTGTCAGGCTCAGCATGACACACTGGCAATACCATCATACACAAGTCAAACGTGGTCCCTACCCACATGTACCTTAGAAGGGAACAATCAGTACCTCGAGAAGCACAGAAATGCTATGTATACTTTTAAGCTGTGAAAATGCTATGAAGGAAAGAGAATGTTAGTGAGCTAACCACAAAGCGAGGCTTTCCAAGATGATATTTGAGCTAACCTAGTTAGAAGGGGCAATTGTTTTTTGTTTTTGTTTATTTGTTTTAACTTCCAACCACTGAAACCAATATGTGGTCTTATTGCGCATGGCCAGTATGCAGCTCCTCACCGTGGACAACTTGTGACTTAAGTTCAACATCATCCAAAGAAGCCTGTACCCTGTTCAGTGGGACCAGTCCACTGGCCATGTACTTAAATGCTACAGAAGTATCAAATTGCTGCAAATGTTTCTAAATGCTTTTCTCAATTTCTATATTTATAATGGACCTCTGGAAAACAATTCATGGACCTAGAACCAGTCAATGTATCATACTGAGTAGTATTGATCTCCAGGAGGAAGTTGGAGGAGCTAGGGTTGGCATCAGTGTTCCAGGACGAGTGAGTTGCATGTGCAAAGGCCCTGTGGTGAGAGGGAGACTGGTATAGGAAGGCAAAAAAGGAACAAAAGGAGAAGAAGAAATAAGAGGGCCAGTGTGGTTTATGTGTAGTCAAATGGGAAACAAAAGTCCAAAATAAGACTTGAGAGGCAGTTAGAACCTTGGTGCCATACTAATTATTTTAATCTTCTAAGAACAACTGGGAGACACTGACCTTCCCTTTGAACAGGTTACTATAGGGCAAAGTGGGGAACAGAATTGAGTGGCAAAAGTCTATGGGGGCAAGCCCCTAAGGCCAGCAGCTGGGATGGAGAGATAGCAGTGAAGATGGAGAGAAGTGAAAGATTCAAAAGATATTTAAAATGTTAAGTGCCAGAACTTGGTGGTGCATTGGATATGGAGCTGATAGATGTCTCCTGGTTTCTAGCTTGTGTAAGTGGATGGCTGGAGGAGCCAGCCACTTGAAGAGTGAATGTCAGAAGAAATTCAGAAAATACAGAAAGATTAAGGATTCCATTTTAGATACATTGAATTTTAGATGGTTTTGGGAAATCTAAGGGGAATTGGGAGTTGTTTTAATGAAGCCACATATTTGAAAGTGATTAGCTACAAACACCACTGCAACAACATATATTATCATGACTGCCCCCAATACTGTAGAACTGCTACCCTTAAAACTACAATGCCTGCTTCATCTTATCACTTCTTTTTCACATATAGTCTTCTTTCTTACCTTTTTAAGAAGTGACACCATTTCCTGTGACCAGGCAGAAGGGTAAGTCACAATAGCCGTCTCAAACATGTGTACAATTTCCTTGCTGGAAGTACTGGAGCGAATATGATATGGTCTCTTAAGGGAGAGAAGAAGTAAGGGTCTTCATTTTTATAGTACAAAAGAAAAAAGTTTTGTTTTGCAAATGTTTCCAAGCTAAGCTTTCAATCAATGAAGTATCAGTATGAATTTCTAACCATGTTGTATTGTCATATGTCCAGGTGGCCCTGTGTTACCAGACTTCCTACTTTTAGGAAGAGATGCCAGGAACCTATAGTTTCTTTAAAAGATTATAATTTTTAAAAGTTGATAATTTCACTGAGCCAAACGAGTGGGCTAAATTAGCCTCTGAGATGCTGATTTGAAACTGTTTTATAAGATGGCTTGTATAAGCATTTATGTAAAATACTGGACAAGGGTTTGATAAATGGAGGTTTAAAAACTCTTATGTAAGGGTCAATTATAAAGAAATCTAAGGTTTTCCCACACCCTTTTTTTTTTTTTTTTTGATAATTTGCAACATAATGAGGAAGTTCAAGACAGAAAGCTGATCCCTGGGAACACCTCAACCTAGATCTCATATGTGATGACTCTGTTTCGATGGAGTGTGAGGTGGAAAATTTTATGATGAAACAAAAGTTTTTTTTCTAAAACAAAATTTTTGAGAGAACCAGTTCTTCTGCAGTTTTAAACAGGCGTGGGGGAAGAAATTAAACAAAAGAAAACTGTGGATTTGTTATAGTTTTCACAGCCTTCCACTAGAGGGCAGCCTTTATTGATCTTTATTTTGGAGGGGACTTAACCAACACTGGGATTTCATGTCTTTTATGTGAACTGCAAGTAAGCTACTGAAAGCCAGAGATGATCCTATAGTTACATTTTTGTTTCGGGACCCAGCCCCTAGTAGGTTTTCAGTATAGGTTTATTGAATGAACAAAATTTCCATATTAGAATAACCATTGGCTAGTTAATGTGTGTACGCATATTGATCACATGCCTGGCCCATTCTAGCTTGTTTACTGATGAATTACACTGGGGAAAATGAAGGAGTTTACATTTTTCCCTAAGGTTAATCAGTACAAAGAGGTAATATACTCAAGTGTTTGAGTTCTGAAGTAAAAAAGATTTGGGGGCTGAACTTGACCAATCAATTTCTGAGCTTCAGTTACTTCCTCTCTAAGACAAAGCTACTTCATCTGTAAAAGGAACCACCTCATGAGACTGTTAGGAAATTAAAAGAGATAATGTGTGCAAAGTTCTCAACAGAGTGACTAATACATATTAGATGTGGTGCAAGAGAGCTATTTTATGGCTATTGACACAAGAATAGAAAAGGGCAGCTTGAAATGTGAATGAACAGTGACCCGCAAGATGAGTCCTCAATTAAGGTAATGTGGAGAAAGGCTTAATTCTTCACATGGTAAGTATTCAAGGTCAGCTATTCAAGGAACCACGATGTGCCAGGAAGGGACCCTTAAAAGGGAAACTAGATTTAACTTTTTCTTTCTTTCCTTTTTTTTTTTTTTTTTTTTAAGCAAGGTCTTAAGACAACTTTAGACAACTGCCACATTGTTTTCTTCCTTCAAAATTAAATAAAGGAGCATATCACTAAATTATCTGTCTTCATATTAACTCAATATCAGAGAAGAAGGGCTAGATCCTTTATCACCATTAACAAGGTTTATTGATTGTTCACTAGCCAAAGGGTACTGCAGGTTTCTACTCATGATTCAGTCCATGTATATGATTAAGAGCTAGGTCAGGCTTCTAGGGTTATATGTGTCTGCACGTGTATTTTCTGTTCTTTCTGTTTCTTTATTTTAATTCATTGCTGCTTCTAAACCGATTGCCTCTTGGCAACCTAGAAAACAAGATGATTTGATAAATATGAATGAGTTAAATGATGAATGCCAAAAGCAACTGGTTTGACTGTGAGTTTTTCTTTATTACCTTTAAAAGGCCATATGCTTAAATTAATTTAAAAAAAAAAAAAAAACCTTTCCCTGTCAGTTTATTAAAAAGAATCACGCTCTTTATCTTATTATTTTTTCTAGTTCCAACTTTTTTACATTCACTTTAATTCATCAACTACTAGAATTATCTATTTATTCATTTGCCAGATACACTAGAGCCCCCATAGTTGACAGACTCCCCACATTGACCACCTCATTAAAGTTGACCTAAGTTTCACAGACCAGACAGGCATCACAGGCACGGGTCAGCACAGTAGGCTTAGTTCCTTATGTTGACCACCTCCGTATGTTAGCCAATTTGTTACAATACTTTGGGTGGTCAACTTGCAGAGGTTTTACTGTAGTTACTGAATGCCTACTATATGCCATCATTTCGGCTGGGACCTGATACCTGCTCTCTCTTTCCTATTCCTCTCTTTCTGGATGGGATTGCCTGTCCTATGTCTATGCCACCATTATATTTTGGAACAACATAACTTGTTGGTCTTACAGCTGGAGAGAAATTTTGCCTCTGGATGAATCAAGTCTCACCCATACCAAAGGTAGAGAATGTTTAGATAAGGCTGTGTACCTCAGACTCTAGAGGTGATGCTAGAATGAGGTAAGCCTTTTGGGGCTCTTGGAATAAAATGAACATATTTTGCATGTGAGAAGGACATAAATTTGGGGGAGGGGCAAGGGTGGAATGTTGTGAACTAAATGTTTGTCTCTCACCCCAAATTCGAATGTTGAAGTGTTAACCCTCAATGTTAAAGTTGGAGCCTTTGGCGGGGAATTAGGGTAAGATTAAGTTATGGGGGTGGATCCCTCAAATGAGATTAGTAGTCTTATAAGAAGAAGATTCATTCTCTCTCTCTCTCTCTTTCCTGTAAAAACACAGCAAAAAGGTCACTGTCTACAAACCAAAAAGAGAGCCTTCACCAGACCCCCACCATTCTGGCAGCCTGTTCTTGGACTTCCAGCCTCTAAGGTCTATAGTTTGAGCCATACAATCTATAGTACTCTGTTATGGTAGACAGAGCTAACTAAGACACAACCTTACAGGCACATTTACATTATGCAATTGTTGGCAGAAATTGCATAAAATAGGTTTCAGCACATTTGGTCTTTTTAATCTCTTTTTTCAAGAAAATACCTTCCTAGTTTAAGAAATGTTTCCTTTAAAAGGAACTACTCTAATTTGTCACTGAACTCAGAACCCAGGAGCCAAATGATCCATAGATAAGACAGGGCTTGAATTATGTTGTATTAATAACTTACACATTTCTTGGTGAGGTGTGTGTGAATTAGAGTGTACTGTGACCTGAAAATGATTTTCTTTAAACAAACACATATATTTACATAAGCTATTTGGTGAAGTGTATTGGTTTCCCCTCCTTGAAAATTTATAATATCCATATTGCTAGTTTAATTTTATCTGTGTAATTTAATGTTAACTGACATGGTTGGTCCCATATGTAGGACAGTGAGTTAATCTGTGCTGAAATCTCAAGAGGTACTAGCATACTTGTTTTCAGCTTTCAAATAATCTGCTTGGTTCTAATCCTACAATATATTCTTTCATTCTAAAATGGAACTTGCTGGAAGAATAACCAAAGAGAAAATGCAACTCTACTGTACCCGGCCTCTCAACAGCTCATATGCTGTCACTCCCAGGGACCACCAGTCAACAGCAAAGGAATAGCCTCCTTCTTTTCTGGAGTTGAACATCTCAGGTGCTAAAAAATACGAAGAAGTTAGGCCAGTTTGATTATCTGAGACATTAACAAATTTATTTTCCCCACATGTTCCTTTAGAGAATTACCAAGGTAAAAGGTATAAATACGTTTGTGAAGGTTTGTCATCCATTACTAGATTGTGCACAGCAGGCAAAAATTTCTGATTTTCTAATCTCTCTTAGTAGCCTCATTCATCAACCAATACCCACAGGCATGAACAGGCCTTAATGGGCAAACTCTTCTCTTATTTAGATCATGCACCTATTAAAATCGGGTCCTAACGAACTTCAAGTATGCAGCTGACCCTGAAATCAAGAAGGCTAAGAAGATGTTTTTCATCTTGATTTGGAAGGTTTGCACTTCAGGAGGTAAATTTGTATTCTAGTTGCAAACAATGCTCAGAATTTGGTGCAACATACATTGCATTGGCTCTCCATCTCAGAGTCACCTGGAGGCAGCCGGGGCAGCATTTGCTGCCACCTATGGGGATTGTGGGAGGAAGAAACAGGGCTGTCTGGGAGATAGAAGGTTTTACAATCCTGCCGGTCTTGTACTATATAATCACAGTACTTCCAAGGGAAGGCACAGCTGCAGTTAATTTAGCTCCTAGAGATGACCGTCTCCCTCCCCCTTGTTATGCATTTTCTGAGCACCTTGACACACCATGAACCTTTCTCACACCCTTCCAAGAACATACCTAAATCCTGACAGCTAGAATAGGGAGAAGGAAGCACAAAGCAAGGTAGCTATCTTATCTGCTTTCTCACCACTACTTTTTTTTAGTGACTGGGACAGAACCTGGCATTCAGAGTCATTGGACAGAAACTTATTGAATGAATGAACGAGTGAAATCAATTACTTGATAAGTAATTGGTCACAACAATAGTTGTGACCATTGGCTCTGGAGCTGTGCTGTCTGAGTCCACATTCTGCCCTCTGCACTTATATGACCATGAGCAAGTTAGTTGTCAGAGCCTGAGAATCAGGGCAAAATAAGAGGACAATCTTTATAGGGTTTGAAATTAAGATAGTCCTGTCAAATTTTGTCAGGATTTTGTCAGTCCTGTCAAAATCTCAGCCCAGTGCCTGGCACTTTGAAAGTGCTCATAAATGTTAGGTACTCAGAGGCAAACATTCCTAACAATGGGAGACTAAACTAGTCAAAAGGTGCACAGCACTGGTTCCAAGTAAGGCGGTGACTCTGGGCAAGGAAAATGGGATGACACAGCACCTGCACACACAGGCTGGTCCTGCCCCATGAGCTCAAGTTCTTTTCTAAGTAAAATCCTGAGTACAATATCCAATTAGTGAGGCAGAGCATTGACATCTTAATGTCAGGACTGACCCTGACTCTAGGAGCTTGATACAGCAGGGTTAAATAGGCCTCATTCCCGAGCACATTCACCCTGCATGCATCGCTGCATCCTTTCTGCAAGTCACAGCTCCCAATGCAATTTAGGATAGAATGGCTTTGACCCCACTTTGCTCCAGTAGACTGGCTAGAAGGAAGTAACTATATTTCTGCTTCCTCTGCTCAGTATCTCATAGCAAGTCACCTCAGATAGATCCCCAGGTGATAAGTGACAGACATCTTACTCAGAGAAGCTTCAGAGAACGTTGAGAGATATTAAGACCCACTATGCTGAGAAAATGCCTAATAGAATGAATGTTACTATATAAAAGTTGCGTATTCTGTCATATTGAATTATGCTTGGAGTTTGTGTAAGTATTCTTTTTACTTTCCTTTTTCCACCTTCATTGAGTGTTTTTTCTCCCCCTCTTGTCCCTGCTCTATTTCAGGCATGAAGACATTGAGATATGTATTCATTCATTTGACAAATAGGCACAATGTTGTACGCACTGAGGAATTTTGGTAGAACACTGACATACAAAGCACACGTAACAGATGGGTAGTTCTTTGAGTCCTCAAATAACTGAAGAGCCAAAGCAGAAAGATACAGAGGGGCTTTCCCAACCCTTCAAGGTGATCCCTGCTCCTAAGAGGGTGCTAATAGAGCAGGAGGGGGACTAAGTGTCCGGTGTAAAAGCCATTGAGTATTTTATTTGGTATCATTTTTAAGTATTTCTATACATACATTTAGAAAAGTAAATAAAACAGACAATCAAACAAATACTTATAAGCAAATGTCTGTATATAGAATCTTGCCACCATTGCTGTATCCCGTCTTGTTCACAATCCTAAAATTCACTACCCTCAATTTCATGTTAATAATTTTCTTGATTTTCTGCATAGATTGACTCTCTGTGTATATATTTCTAAACAGTAGTTTAGTTTTGCATATTTTATAAATAGCCCCTGGGGACTGGGGATGAATGGGCCAAGGAACTGTCCAGACATCAACCTATTTATTTATTTCAATATTTCATAATAAACAGAGCAAAAGAAAAATTCTATTCCTTGTATTGTATTAAATCCTATTGAATTACATTTAAATTAAATCCTGTTCCTCATATTAAGTCCTATGACAGCAAGTCCCATTTCTTGTATCGTTTGGTGTCCCATTGCTCTTATTTAATGATATATGCGTAAGATTTACGTAAATTGCTGCATGTGGTTGCAGTTTGTTCCCTTTCAACACTATGTGAATATTCTGTAATTTATCTGCCTGTCCCATTATTGATTGCCATTTGGGTTATTTTCAATTTGGGACTATTGTGAACAATGCTCCTATGTACATAGCTATACTTCGGAAAGATCACACATCTCTACCATATATTCCTGGCAGAGGAACTGCTGGTGATGAAAATATATATCTTCATGTATACTAGAGAATGACAAACTATTTATTAAACTGTCATGTCAATTTATACTATGACCAGCAATGAATCATAGTTGTTCATAGTTGTTCCTCCTTATCTATACTTGGTATTAATTGACCCTTTAATTTTTGCCAATCTAGGGATTGTGTAATAGTATTTCACTATAGATTAAATGGGCATTCCTCTGATTACTAATAAGATTGACCACATGTTAATAAGTCTATTAAGTGGATTTTCATCATTTTGTTTTCAGCTTTACAAAAACCTGGATATTAATAAGATTGTGGTCAGCACATAAAGAAAGAGCTCCAAAATTAATGTATAAATTCAAGTCAGTAGAAATAATTCACAGAGCTTTACAAAAATGATTCTAAGTTTCATCTACAAGAAAAAATAGAATAAAGAATAATTTTTTTTTAAAAAAGAGACTTGTGCCCCGTGTATTAACATAAATTATAAAACTGCAATACTTAAGATTTGAAACCCACAAAATATAGATATGAGTACATAAAGTTACTTAGTTCATGATGGACATATTTCAAGTCATCATGCAAGGGTTTTATTTGATATAATACGTAGACTCAAAATAATTATTTAATAATCAAACAAAAACAAAGTCTTACCACATATTCAGACAAACTAACATACAACCGGGTTAAGAAAGAAGTTTAACCTAACAATAACAAAAATTTTAACAAGGGTATATGGCCCATCTCCTGAGTATAGGCCACAGCTGCAACAGGGACATTCTCTCCCAAATGCAAACATCGTAACTTAGTAATTTGTACTCTCATATTAATCTGAAATAAAAAATAAATAAACCTCATGAATAATTTCTCCCGAAGAAATAAATAACCTATGTTTGCAATTGCAGAAAAAAATTGTAAGTAAACAGGTTTAAAATCTGGAGGTAAAAAGATTTTGCTAAAAAGACCATGGAAGGTAGAAACGATAAAGTAAAAACACAAATGGTTTGATAATATTTTTAAAAATATTTTTTATGTAAAAAAGGCCATAAAAGAACAGCAAACTAAAATGTGGAAAATCATATTTGTAGCAAAAATTTATGACAAATGTTATACACGAGGAGTTAATATTCCTAACATATGTCTAAAGGGAAGAAATTTTTATATAATCAATATGAAATATTGGAATTGAAAAAAGTATGGCATTAACATGCTAATAGAAAATAAGCTGCTATTGTCCAATAGGCCTTTGACAAAAGAAGTTAAAGAATACAGTGTTAATATCACAATATAGTATCATTTTCACTTATCTTCTGGGGAAGATTAAAGATATTAATAGTGTAACACTGGTGAGGATGCAGAAAAATGAGAATTTTCAGAGCACCTAGAAATCAATATGAACATTTAGGAGGGACATGTATTAACATGTATGCCCTTTCAACAGATATTCTTTTCCTAAATTAATTAACATTAATTGACAAAAGCTCTATGTATTTATTACATATAACATGATGTTTTGAAAAATATATACATTCTGGAATGGCTAAATAGAGCTAATTAACATAAGCATTACCTTACATATTTATGATCGTTTTGTGGTGAGAACACAAAATTTACTCTCAGTGAATTTCAAGAATAGAATACATTATTACTTCTGAATGGAAATTTATCACAAAGAAGTAATTAAGTTTGAGAGCATATTTCTCCTAATAGGATTTTTAGTATAAATTTAAATGGTCAGGTAGAATATCCCTTATCCAAAATTCTTGGGGCCAGAAGTATTTTGGATTTTGGATCTTTTGAAATATTTCCATCACAGTGGTTGAGCATCCCAAATTAGAAAATCCTAAATCCGAAATTCTCCAATAAGCTCAATCGTCACGTATTGTGCTTTAAAAAAGTTTCGGATTTTGGAGCATTTCAAATTTTGGATTTTTGGATTTGGGATGCTCAACTGGTATTTCAAAATGAGAAACAATCTAATGTTCCAAGAATTAGGTAAGTAGTTTTTTATTACAAGCATGTGAAAAAATGGTCAATATCCCTAATCATCAGAGAAAGGCAAATTAAAGCCACAATGACATATCATCTTACATTAGACAGAATAGCTATTTTTAAAAAGACAAAAGTAGCAGATGTTGTTGAGAATACGAAGTAAAGGGAATGCTTATACACTGTTGGTGGGAATGGAAATTAGTCCAACCTCTTGGAAAAAAGTACAGCGATTTGTCCAAAAAATAAAAGTAGAACCACCATTTGATTCAGTAATTCCCCTACTGAGTATCTACCTAAAGGATAGGAAATCATTATATCCAAAGACATCTACACTCATATGTTTATGGCAGCACTAGTCATAATAGCAAAGACGTGGCAATCAACCTAAGTGTCCAACCAATGGTTGACTGGCCAAAAAACTGTGGTGTACATGAAATACTGGTCAGTCATGAAAACAAGGAACTCATGTCTTTCACGGCAACATGGATGATACCAGAGGCTTTCATCTAAGGGAAACAACTCAGACACAGAAAGAATCCTGCCTGTTTTCACTTGTAAGTGGGAGCTAAGTAATGTGCACACAAGGAGGCAGTGTGTGGGAACGGCAGCGCCTCAGAAGGGTGGAGGATTGGGGGAGGGACAGATGATGAGAAGTTACTTAAGATTCAGTGGATGTTACTGGGTGATGGATACACTAATCCTTATTTCACCACTATGCAATATGTCCATGGAATAAAATTAGACTCATCCCTCATAAATGTATACAAATAAAATATTTTTAAAATAGTCGGTCAAATAAAGATAGTGTTGCCCCCTGAGTCTATAGCACATGACCATTAAAATGATGGTTCTGTTTACCAGCACGGCCACCTAAGCAGAGTGTCAGAGTGTCAGACCCAGGGAGAAGTGGGTTTCAACTTTCGCAGAGGTGTGTTGATGACTGGAACAGAGGCACAGTGCAGCCGCGTGGTTAGAGGTCGGGCTCTGGCATCAGGCCCCTTATGGCTGTCTCTAGCTTTATTCACCCTGGACAAGTTGATTATCCCGTCCATCTGCTCTTCTCTGAACTGGGAATAACAATAGTACTGGGCTCACAGGATTGTTTTTAATTTAAATGATGTAACGCCTGGACGCAGAGCAGTGCTGAACATGTGGGAAGAGCTGCCCAAATGTCAGCCAGCGTGCTCCCATCACTGCCTCATCATCAGCGTTCCGAGCTCTGCATGTGCCTGGGCTGCTTATTTTGTGCTCTGCCAGTCACCTGCTGTGTGACTGTGATCACGTCCCTTTCTCTTTGTCTCTGGGTTCCATCTTTTTTTTTAATTAATAAAATCAAAATAATAGCAAAACCTATCTCGTAGGGTTGAGAGTTAAATAACAAAGGTGACAGTATCACGAGGCTAGCATTATAAAGTGAAAATTTAGATCACAAGTATTTAGCATGATCCATTTTATATATACATATATGTTTATACTTAGGAAAAAAGTTCTGGAAGGAAGACATAAATATTTATTGGCAGAGAGAGACTAATTCACTTCCTTTTTGCTTATCAGCATTTTATACTTTTTGCATAGTGAGTCTCTGTAAGTGGACCACCCAAGAAACTATAACAAACTGGTCGACCTAAGGAACTACTCCTACTGTACTGGAACACACGTGTGGTACATGTCCAGCCTGTGATCAGGAGGTTGTCTTAAAGGAGGTGGTTTAATGTAGGGAGGGGGTCAACTATGGAGGTTCTGCTGCATTAGTTATTGTTAATTATAAAGGTGACAGTGGGAGGTGCACAGAATTTTGCCCAGATTCCAATTTCCTAGCTCTATCTTGTGAAAAGACTAGAAATGCCAACTTTACAAAAAGTTACATTATGCAGGTATTGTACTTAAAATCACTGGGGAGAGGGAAAAAAGGTGGCCTCTCTGTATTCCTTTCACCATGGAAACCAGCCCTAGAAACCCAGATGCACATTTTCTGATTTGGCTCCAAGAAAATAGCCCTTAATATGGAAACCCAGGAAACCTGGGGAGTAAACTCATCAGAGCAGCAGGCTTGGATACTCCTTTTTATCATTGAGTACCATGAGGTTTAGGTAGAAAATAGGCTGAATTATATGTGTCCATTATTTTAGAAGTGACAAAAGAGATTTATTCCCCCCACTGGTAATTGGAAGCCATGAAATTTGCATTTGTTCAAATACCATATAAAATAAGGCTCATTATTTCCCATAGACGATTTCTTCCTGTTGGAAAGTAAGGTGGCTATGCATGTAGGGGGTCTCTCTCTCTCTCTCTCATTCTATGGAGAGAAAGAGAACGAAATATTTTTAAAAGAGACATTGCTCTTGCCCTTTTCAAGTTCAAACGTTTTGCGGTGACTTACTCGGACCATAACTAGCCAACAGAATTCACTCCACCCCTGACTTCATCCCACCAGTTTAAGCAGCAGCATTACCTGCTTTAACCACCTTAACGAATTAGGGTAGAAGCAGCCTGGGTGGTTTTCAGAAACCTGTTTTTGTGGATAGGGGCTCTCCCTAAAGATTGTGCAGTCTATTCTAACCCTGTTTGCTTGTTACAACATTTACTTTAGACACTTTACAATTCAATCCTGTGCATTTTAAAACTAATCTTATATACGGTTCAAAAGCTCCTCCACCCAGCCACCCACTAGGCTGGAGCCGGTCACCGTGATGTGGCGATGGAGGCCTAATCTCGTTCTCACATACTTCCCTCTGCATTCTCCTGGAAAACACTGCTTGTTTTAGGACAGAGGTGGCCAATCCTTTTTTTTTTTTCTTTGCTGCACATCGGAAGAATGAGTTGTCTTGGGCCACACATTAAATACACAAACACTAATGAAAGCTGATCAGCAAAAACAGAAAAGGTCCATGCATCGTTTTCATGATATCCACCACCACAGACAAGCAAAAATATCCTCACAAAATCGGCACTCAGCCCCTGGGCCGCAGGTTGGACACCCTGTTTTAGGACATGAAAGGAGGATCCTGGAGGCACTGGGATCCTGACAAACGTGCTCCCTCTACCGCAGGGTGATCTCTCCTTAGGTGTTGACACAGCTGAACAGAAGAATAACCTTAAGAATTTTGATCAAGGAAATGCCATGAAGGATATCTGTAACAGTATGATCAAAATATTTCTGAATGTATATGAATCGTGCCCTGTGATTGCACCAATGTACATAATTATGATTCAATAAAATTATTAAAAAAAAAAAAAAAAAAAGAA
>CAUYON010196117.1:0-21693 GCA_963573935.1 Arctocebus calabarensis
TCAGCGAGTAGGGCGCTGACCCCATATACCGAGGGCTGCGGGTTCAAACCCGGCCCCGGCCGAACTGCATCAAAAATTAGCCGGGCGCTGTGGCGGGCACCTGTAGTCCCAGCTACCTAGGAGACTGAGGCAAGAGAATCACTTGAGCCCAAGAGCTGGAGGTTGCTGTGAGCTGTGACTCCACAGCACTCCACTGAGTGCGATAGAGTGAGACTCTGTCTCCACAAAAAAAAAAAAAAAAACCAAAAACTCTACCCTTTAAAAAAAAAAATATTCTCATGTGATTATAATAGGTTTTCATCTGTATTTTCTGGCTGTCATATTAGTACTAAATTTTAATTTTAAAAAGGAAAGTTTGGTGAAGTAGAAGGTTTAGGTTAGTGACTTAGGAATTTAGTTTCCAAGACAAGCCAACCTTGGCACATTCTCCACATTTATTTATTTTTCCAAATGGCTGATTTTTTTTGTTAATACCATCCATCTTTGTGACCTCTCAGAAGCATTTTGAAGCACAAAAGTATGCTTTAAGAAGTAGAAATGTAATGTATGCAATTGAAAGTAATTGCATTATTTTTGCTATTTGCAACATTCCCTATCTTATAGTCCCCAAAACTACCTGCTGACAAATATTCTTAAATTAAAATTATATGTACGTATTTGTTTTAGTGAAAATATTACAGTTAATGTAGAGAAAAATACAAATAATTTTATAAATATAACTATTTTTTTCATAAAGTAGAAACAAATGAACATTATATGTGTATATATATATGTAAATAAAGTATTTGGGTCTTTCATAGCAATAGAAAGAGGGAAATTGTTGTAGGAAAAAGATACTATGTAAAAAATACATAATAGATGAAACAGAGCCTAATTTCAAATATTTCTTCAGAAAAAACCAAAGTGTTTTTCTTCACAAGTCAAAGATATAACAATAAGACATGTTTCCATTTAATTAATTTTAATAGTACTGAACAAAAGCAGAAGAGCTGTGTTTTAAGAAATCATCCTATGGGCTAATGGCCATTTCATTGTCATGAACATCCTTTATTTAGCCCTCTCCACAAATAAGCTCACAGCGGGAGAAAGGACACTAGTTGGAGTAATTTGGGCGATAAGTAAACAGAAGGAATGGCTAGGAGCATAGTGTCAGCTGGCAGAGAGCTTATTTCCTGAATCCTGTGGATGTGGTTAAAACCCAACAGAGATGCCAATATGCTTCTCCTTAGTGAACGCTGCCCCTCTCCGCACCACCAGGCCCACTGAAGCTTGCGCAGGGCATTTTATCCAACATTCCGTAGGGTAGCTGCACAGCGCCTGCAGTGACCTGAGTCAGTCATGCAAAGAGACCTTCTTATGCTTACACCAATGTTTTGTTTCAGTTTCCATTTTCTGCTGCTCTCGTTCAATGCTTTAAGCAGAGTGATGGAGGAGGCACTTCGTACTCTTCTTAGATGAGATCTTGAGCAGCAAAGAGTGGTTTCACCAGCATGTCCGAAAACTCCCAGGCTAGATTTCTTTGCAAGGTTGCTGTCATGTGTGCACCTGGAATACCCGTCCCTTCAGAAGGGTGGGAAGACGTGAGGTCTATTGATTCCGAAGAGAGAGCAGTCGAGGCCAGAGGAGCAGATTCTGGTAAGCGACAGTCAGCGGTAATCCTGCTTCGCTTTCTTTTTTTAGTTACACCCACATTCGTGTTTAATATCTTCTCTGTATCTTTTTCCTAGTCTACATATTCCCATTATCTGTATGACAGGTGCATAGTGATTTTATTTCATTTTGGAGCAAAGTTTCTAGTAACCAACCTTATCTTTAAGTCTGTTTGTCTGAAATGAGATTCTAGAGTTTACAATATAGTCTTAAAGATTGTAAAATGTTTAATTACATTTATGGTTTATATTCATGTAGTAATAGCCAAGTCAAGAAAGATTTAAAGATTAGAAAGTCAATGTTCAATGAAACTAAGAAAAAATACAGCAAGTCGTTTAATTGTGCTTGTTTTTCTTTTTCTTGTGGTGGTCAATGTATTCACCTGCTTTAGTATCTCACACTAATATAAAGATTGAGAGATGTATATGGTCAATTATAGTCTTTGTTAGTGGAATATTGATTCCAAAATAGGAAGTATGGGTCACTTTAGCAAAGTAATGGATCCTGGGTTTTTGTGAAAGAACTGAAGCCGTTCTACAAATACAGGCCTTGACCTAGACCACAATGCCACAGGGTCAAATGGTATACTTGAAGCAAGCTCAAAATTGCAATGGATGCTAGGTTTTATGTGTTCTTTCCCAAGGGAAATCCATGTTCTGGTCTTTGATGTGGCCTTGGGATCATAACTGAGAGCTGTGCAATATGTAATCCAGATGAAGGAGGCACCTGGACATGCAAGTTGTAGAAATGTCTTAAATAAGTAATTATAAATTAAGAAATTGGTAAAGTGAGAAAAGAAGGATTTTTTTCCCCTGCTTGTACGTGGCAGTGGCTCCAGTCAATGACGTTTGTTATTATACATAAAATTTTGTACTATCTGGTACCAGAAATGAGTGAGAGGATATTTTAGAATAAGGTCAACATTAGCCCCCTCTAATACTGATTCTCTATTTTAATTCTGTAATTTTGATAGCTGTGAATACCATTTCACTTAATGAACCCTGTTTGATGAATTAAGTATTTTCTGTTAGAAATACAATCTGTTACCGTTTGATAAATTTTGTTATGTGAAGCTACTTTAGGGAGCTCAAGGTAATTATGACAAATTAATATAATTCGTGAGAGGAATGAGGGATAAATATTAGATTAATAGCATTTTAAATGATTTTATAATTTGAAATAAGCCCATACCAGGTGCTAGACAAGAAAGAAATAGGGAAAGAGAAAAACAGACACTAGTACTCATTATTTAATTGGAATTAATTGATCAACACTTATGTGCGCAGATGGAAACAACACTCACTGCAAATCAGGCAGGTTCGCGTAGGAAAGGATGAGTAAATTCACACCTGACGGGTGCAGTGCACACTATCTCAGTGCTGGGCACACTTACAGCTTTGGCTCAAACTTTACCAAAGCATCTTACATAACTAAAATGTTTGCACCCCTGCAATATTCTGAAATTGAAAAAGAAAGATCTGAAAATTCAGACAGAGTAATAGCCACATGCATAGAAATGATTTACTTTTTTTGACTCGAGCCTAAATATGTCTGTAAAATGAGATCTTTTTGTATGCAAAGAGAAGTACATGATAGCAGTTTCGACTAGGAGGCATGAGTCCGTGGGGTTGAACGTTCTGACCCCCCTTCCATCGTTGCTTTCAGTATGTGCTGGTCGAGCTCTACCCCGTGACATGGGGATGCCTCTTTGTGACTTTGCCACGAAGGAAGACACTGAAGGAGCAAGCTGAAGACTTCAGCCTTATTTGCTGCTCTAGAAAATCCTCACTGTTCAAATTTGGGAAATAGAAAACTATGACAGTAGTTCCCTTCTGTCCCACCGTAGCTTTCCATACCAAGTCACTTTTAAAAAATTGGCATGATTTTGAGGTAATCTACCACAATAATGGCAGTAACTCCTACGGTACAGAGAAAAGCTCACGCTTGGGCTTTGAATCAGGCAAAACCAAGTTCAAATCCCAACTGTGCTACTTAAAAACCATGTAACCTTTAGCAAAATAATGAGCTTTTTTGAACCTCATCTAAATGTTGATTTCGCCATGTGCCTATGAGGAACAAATGAATGTAATAAAATTAATAAACAGCTTAATATTGGGCACATAACGAGCATTCAATTGCTGTTTGTTTCCCATTCCTCTTTTCCTAGCAACAATTTGTGGGTTTAAAGCATACTTGGAAGCTTTGGAAAAGTTAAAAATACTCTAAATGGAGACTAAGAATTATGTTCTTCTAAGAGTAAAAAATGTTTTCAAGTTGGTCAGTTCTTTTGAGTTTTGTGGTTGTTTGGCTGCTGATGAGATGATCCATGGCTCAGTATTTTTTCCTATGAGATAATTATTTTTGACAAATACATGTGATTTAAGTAAGTAAAGTGCGTTTGTTTTAAATAATGAAAGATGCTCTTCTTTCTTCCTCTATTATCATTTGACCATTTCATTTTCTAAAACAAACTAGAAGCAGTTGGCCTCCACATTTTAGTAAATCATCCCTTCTGGATTGGAAAAGTGAGTTATTGTTCTCTTCAATTTCTGGAAGCTGAGGGTTATACCACAATAAAAACGTAGTTGAGACAGTAATTATTCTGTGTCTCAGTGAGAACACCCTCTTATGCCATGAATATGCATCTCCACTCATCAAAGACGTGCCTCTTTAAAAATATAAGAAATATAAGCCACCTCTCCCCACCCCCAAATCTCTGGCTAAACCTATTTGAGGTTGTTCTTTTGCCCTCTGGAGATGAGCCACTGTCAGCTCCAGGCTGGCCGTACCAGAACAGCCTGAAGACGCGCTTTGGCCTGTGTTCCCAACAGTCGTTCCTGTATTCCTGGTTTGTGCTTCCCGGTGCCAGTTGTTGTCATTGGGCTGAGTGAGACTCCTTAGGCAAACTGCAGAGAAAATGATCTGTTACACCAGGGCTGGGCAGGACCATTGCCGGTGAATGATAATGGGACTGAATCGTTTCAGGTAAGTTTTCTGTGGTCCCCAAGTCAGCGGGCCTCTGTTCCACGTTGTCATCTTAGCCCAGGGATGCGCAGTGAAGTGTCACTGGGGAACTAGCAGGAGCTGCTCCCAAGCAGTGATTTGCCTGAGTCGTTTCTCCTATTGTTAGCTTTAAGGGACCACAGCATTTTGTCTCTCTGACTGCAGGAAGGTCGCAGCTTCTGTGCCTTGTTGCAGGGAATGGTTAAAGGTAGAGCCAGCAGACCTTTGGTGTTTGCTACGGTGGGGACCACTCTAGGGAAGCACAGAGCACTGTGAATGCGTGCTGTGATCAATGGGAATCTGTACACTGCAGAGATCTGTTTGATGACAGCAGCACTTATGGCCCCGGTTAGTGTCACCGTTGTATAATGTTGGACACTGCAGGCATTTCAGCTTTTCATTTAGAATGTAAGGATCACAGGGGATTTTCTCTAACATTCTGAATTTTGCTGGACATTTTTTGTTGTGTTGTGGATCTGCTGCCATTGCTAGCTGGAATTCAGCAATTCGATGCCATAGTATTTATTTAACCACTCTGATGCTGCTGTTACGTTTGCTGGGTTTCTGCAGTTTCTGCTACTTCCTACATTGCACTCAGAAACAGGTAAACTAAACTATAATATTAATCTTACAGATAAATGGAAAACTGGTGGAATTTATTGTTTAATTATCCAAAAGAACAAAATATTAGCATGTTTCCTTTAGATTCTATCGGTAGAGATTAAGGAATATTTGGCCTTGAATGTGGAAGTTACATAAATATTTCAGAATGCAATGATGAGTAGTTTTATAAGATATTTTCATGTTGTAAATGTACATCTGAAGTGCACATTAAATCATATATTTTAATACTATATTTAACTCAAATCGATCTATGTATAATGCACAATTAATTCAGGAAGTATGTATCTTCCTATTCTGATGGATCAAAGGCATATTTTTTTTTCCTGTTTACTGAATTTCACTAAAATTAGAGGGCTTCAGAGCCTAAGTTTCTTAAAAATACCAAGATATAAGTTTAATTAGGTTGTTAATTACAGGTATTGAGGCAAAGGCTGCCGAGGCCTGCTTTCTCTTGATTGACAGTCCTGGTTATAGACCATATCTGTAGAAATAACCTGTGTTTTTGTGCCGTGAACTAAAGGGAAAACTATTCAGGAAGGGAGAACAGAGAGCCCAGACACAATGATGGAAGGGAAGTGAAATCTTGGGTCAGAGATGTAAGCGTTTGACCTTGGGGGGAAAGAGTAACTAATCCCTTCTGGCCCTAGTTTTCACTCTGCCACTTTAGAAAAAGACTGTTCTGTAATTCTCAGTGGGAAAAAGCGTAACGTTTTGCAAGTGCTTTTAAGATCATCAAATCACTTCCATGCGGAAAAGACATTATTAGATTTTAAGTGTATATAGTTTTCTTAATATGTGGGGAGGGCAGAGAAATGGGGCTTTTAATTTTCCTTGTAGAGGGAGCGTTTTAGCAGCTGAGGGCTTTTGGAAGAGATATTATGATTCTTTTAACTTAAACTGGTAAATCTCCTGGCTCCAATGTAGGTATTTTGCCAAATAGGTGTTGGGCAAATTTGAGATGTCCTGAGAGCACCCCCTCTCGGGCGGCATTGTTGGGAGAGAAAGGAAGCGCCCCCTCATTGCACTGCGTTTCAGCCTGAGGAGGGCCTGGGTGCAGAGAGGAAGGGGCTCTGTGGACCCCTGCCAGGGGCACGCCCTCTCCTCCCTGCTCCCTTCCCCCTCCCAGGCTCAGCAAGTACTCCTGAGGGCAGCTGAGGAAAGCTCCTGTCTCTTCTCAGCAAAATCTTTGAAGAGGATCACTCTCTGCTAAGGGCAAGGTCAAAACGCAAAGGATCAGCGGCAACTGGAAAGGAAGCACCCACTTCCCATTTGCAGTCCATCAAATGCTAGTTAACACTCAGGAGTCAAGACTAATTAAATGTGTTCTTTAGTGAAAATAGAAGGATTTTCTTGTCAATTGATCCATGTGCTTTACAGAGTGGCTAAAAACGGCTACTTGATGAAGATCATGAATCTTGGGTTCACGTTCAAACTTACTGGCTCTTCTTAACAATAGATACCCACCATTATGAGAGGAACTCTGGGGTGAGGATGGTTCTGCTCCCACACATATGCACATGACAGAAAAAGGGAAAATACCGTGATCGATTTCTCCATCTCCTTCTGAGGAACCAGTCTAAATTGTGGCTACTGCACATGCATTTATGAAGATAATAACTTCATTAGTTAAGTGGCTCTCCACTGCAGAGTTTCTCTTCTCAGGTCTCTGCCAGCTTTCTGATTTTATACGGTGGTGGAATTCATTAGTGCGTAGTTAGAAAGCTTTTCGGGGAGAAGGAGAATTTTTAATTTTGAAGTATTACCTGTGAATGTTCCTGGGGACAGTTCTGTTAGAGAAATGATGGAGCTTATTTGGGAAACAAATGCAAAATGAATCTCAGTGAACAGCAAATGTCTATTCTCCCCTGTCCTACAGATGATCCATAGACACATTTAATAAAGAAAATAAATGCCTACTATTCTCCCATTTTCTAAGGCCAGGGAGATTGGAAAGAAGCATGTCAATTTATAAAAGAAGAGAAATCAAAGAAATAATATTAATAGTCGAGAAGACGCATACTTCCTGTCATGTCTCTAAGGGTTTAGATTTTGTCTAAGTAGACCATCTTTTGTCTCTAAGAAGGGAATTTTCATAATCATACAATAAATTTGTTAATTATGCATAGAAATATAACCAAAAATTTAGAATGCCCAGTTGATTTAAATGAGATGTTTCAGAAAAACTTAGCTTGCATGAGGTTTAAAGGCCTGGGGAATCAATTACTGTGATGCACTGTGAACTTCAACAAATTTCAAGGGTGACTTTAAAAAGGGGGAATATTAACCATCATAGCTGGTGGGTTTTAGCAAATATATTTTCAGTAGTATAGCATCTGTCATTTATTTTAAACTTATAAATAGCTTTGAAGGTTTTTTTGTTTGTTTTGCAAGAGGCTGTTAGCTTTACAAATTTCTCTTTTCCTCTGAAGAATGCCTAGGCCTTCTAGCTTGTTTTTAACTCTAATTAGGTTCAAAGTGAAACAATAATTTATCCCCTTCAAATTTTTATTTTATTCAAGGATGGCGTTTTTCCAATAACATATTTAACTTATACAATGTGTGTTGTTATATTTCCTATAGTTGCCTTTTTAGCATGAGTCTCTTATTTAAGGCACCCATCAGGAAAGAGATACCACACCCTGTATAGTTACAGTATTTAATGGTATTTCTCTTGTCTATTCTACACTAAGGACTTTTAAAAAATATGTTTCATTAGAGTCTTGCTACCTCACAAAAGTGCTTTCTTTTTCTTGTGTTCTGAATATAGTCACAAAGCTCATCTTCTCTGAATGAGGTTTCTTGATTTTCTAAGTGCTTGGCTTACATAGGGATCTTGATGAAATCAAACTGCTGAGGCTGAAACCTGCAAAAAAGCATAATTCTGAGAGCTTAAGGGAAAGCCCCAAGTAGATACAGCAGTCTGATATTAGTCTGAACCAGTAATTCATCCAGCCCCTGTACCCATTTGCTGTTAATCTGAAGAAGGATCAGAGGCTCTTTAGAGAAGTAAAGGAAACAATGGATTCCTGGCAGAAAAATACATAGGCATAAATTAATAAAAGTTTACCTACAGTTTTAAAGAGTGTGTGGATCCCCTGAGTGTAATTATGATCCCTGTAAAAGGGCTCATATGACACAGACTATAATCCTTGTCTTGAATGTCACAATAAAAACTATTTAAAATTCAGTGGTAGCAAAAATCCTGCTTCCACGAGGTACAATGTGTCTCATCAATAGTTAACTAGTAAACCCAAGACCAGCTTCAAAATGCTCTGACTTCAAAACCCTTAATTACCATTTGATATTTCCTGGGCTATATCATTTTACATGATCAAAAAATCTGCCCAAAGCGTAAATCTTCAAAAGATAAATAAAGCATGGTACAAGAAAAGGGATTAGGAATGTCTGCAAATTCAGAAATGCCATACTAAGAAATTTCTGAATGAATAGGGGCCTGCGCTTTGTATGAACAAACATCACTTCACTTTGCCTGAAAGCGTAGCTGGGGCTTGTTTCCATTCAGAATGAATTGACAGAGATTAGGATTCTTTTGACAATAGGCTTTCTTTATAAATGTTTTGTGATTTTTTGTTTACTTCAGAGGCTGATCTTGTTTTAGACCTTTAGCTACAGAGATTTCTGTGTAAGGTTTGTGATAGTCTATGAGATTTTACTATAAATTGGAGGTATTCAATATATATAAGTGATGCAAAGTGCAGATTGATAGGCCCACAAAATCTGTTTAATCCGAAAGAATTTTTAGAGTATTGGTAAAAAAAAAAAAATGTAGTTTGTAATGAGAAGAATACTGTTGCAGTTTTTGCATAAATCTTTTCCTTTTGAGTTTGCCATACAGTCTTTAAACCTAATATTTTTATTCGCCACACTTTTCTTGGATGACTTAACAATGGGTACACTTTCCAGTGTTTGCGCGCTAAGTACACATTCATGTGTTTGATCTAAAATATGCAATGATAATTAAGCAAAATTGTTCCCCAAAGATCTGGGAGGTGGGTGTATGTATGTGAGTGTATGTGTGAGACAGAGTGCATGTGATTTTTTTCTGGTATTAGAAAAATATATATGAAAAGGTGACCCATTTTTAATATTACCAAAACAATATTCAACTTAATCTTTTCATAAAATTTTTCAAATAAAGGCTTGGGGCCTGTGGCTCAATCAGCTAAGGCGCCAGCCACATACACCTGAGCTGGCAGGTTCGAATCCAGCCCAGGCCCACCAAACAACAACGACGGCTGCAACCAAAAAATAGCCGGGCGTTGTGGCGTGCGCCTGTGGTCCCAGCTACTTGGGAGGTGGAAGCAGGAGACTTGCTTGAGCCCAGGTTGGAGGTTGCTGTGACCCGTGATGCCCAGGGCGACTTGAGGCTTGAGGCGCTGTCTCAAAAATAATAATAATAATAATTTCAAATAAAAATTTTAATTTTTGCATTTAATGTCACTGAATGTTTTAGGTATCAGTCCTGGTAGCATGCCATTTCAATTTGTTAGCCAAATATCTCTGAATTTCAAACTTTAATTCAGGCACATAATCCTCTAGAAAAAAAGTGTTCTCCGCTTACATTGCTCTCACTGAAGGGATCTGACATTTGTTTGAGAGGTTTTAGAAAACTCTGTGTGGAGGGCATTATACAAAGAGCACCTGGCCCTGCATGGTCCCTAAGTGCACTGTATATATTAATTCTTATTTCGTCCTCTTATTTTGTGAATACAACACAAAAAACATTTTTTATAAGGATGAAATGAGAATTAACATATACAGTGCATTTAATCTTTATAAATGATGAATTTCAAGCAGTACTGAAGAAACAGTTGCTATATGTTTCTAATTTTGTTGCATTTATGAATAATGATTTAATTTTGGAATTATAAAACTTTAACTTCAATCCCTTATTCTGCATAGCTGAGTTTTTGATGTGCTAAGTATTTTCCAACCAGCTTGGTTTTTTTTCTTTTTTTTGCTATTTCTTAAATTATTTTAATTAAAATCTTTTTTATCATTGATGTGCCTTTTTTCCATCTAAATCAGGAAGGTGTTAAAGGGGAGATTTTTATCCCTATTGTCATAAAAATTTACATGCCATAATTTGTTTGTTATTGTTATTGTGGCCCAAGGATGTTGGTTTAACATCAATAGGTTGTCTTTTAATCTAGTTGTGTTCACCTGTCTATATCCGGACAGTTGTGTGGCCCTTTAACACAGTTGTGTTCACAGAGCTCCATGCAGTAGGTCACGGTGTTGACAGCAAGGGGACCCTCAACCACTTTGTTTCTGCATTTCTTCATCTTTCTTGTGAATTGCTGCCAGTGTGATGTCTGTATCAGTACTTTTCTCTTTTTTTTGCAGTGTGTATCTTTAGTGATTTTGAAGGGTTGGCTACAAACTCTTTGATGATTATGACTGTAAAATTATGAGTGAAGGTCTAATTAATTCTGGAAGCTTACACTTTGTGTTACTGTTTTTTTCCCAGATGAGAAGGCTTTTTACTTTCTTCTCGTCCTTTACAAGTTTACTGGATGGGTTATGATAACTTGCTGTTTAACGATTTCTGCTGTGTAAGCAATGGATAAGCGCAGCACATCAATTTTATTTTAATTACCTTGTTTTCCATTGAATCAAAGATATTTTGGCCTAGATGGATGGAAACTCTGTATTTTGATGAAAATAGGGTGATAATAAGTACATTAAATTATGTGTTGTGCATATTCACTTAATATAATTACAATTTCCAATTTGAAACTTACCTTAATACCAAAGTTATTTGAGGTAGCTACCAAAATGTAAAAATGTAGTGATAGGAAATAAATTTAAAATACGTACAAAAGATCAGTAAAGGAAAATAAGGGTAGAAAATTAGACTACAGGCTTAATCATAAACATTCTAACATGTGTTCTTTGAGAAAGGTACCACTGGTTGCAAAATCTACGACATTCGTAGCATAAAATAAGCCATTTGTTCTCATGATTATTCCTCATATCAACTCCAGATAGAGGTTTCTACTGTGATATTTTATAGAATAAATACCGTATTTTGCTGTGTTCAATGCACCCTTTTTTGCCCAAATTTTTGAGGGAAAAATAAGAGTGAGCATTATAGTACATGGGTAGTGCTAACTCTCTATCTACATAAATGTTTTTAAAAGCGTAACTCTGTTAAAAATTAATGCTAAAATTCCTTTATAATACAAAAAAAGTACCTAAATGCAAACAACAATTTGAATTAAAAAATTTAAAAAAAGATTTCTTCTGGAAAGTCTGGGCCAAAAATATGAAGTCTGGTGCACATTATACCCAGGGGCACATGATACACAGCAAAATACAGTTATCAGCAGCAGACGAATCCCAGGGTCACGACCAGAATCTTCACCATGACCCATAAATGCCATGATGATAATAACTCTAAAGGACAAGCCAGCAAGAGGAATTGTGGGCGAGGCGAGGGAGAAGGACTGTCTATGGAGGTCATGTAGTCCAGGGCATGGCTGTTCAATAGTGTGGAGTAATTCAGAGATACATTTTAGAAAGCCACAAAGCCCTCTGTAGAGACTGTTGCTTTACATTGACCATACGAATGTGGGTGCCTACTAGTTTTTCCCAAGAATACTGTTGGCCAAGTGCCAGATGGCTCTTGCGCTCTAGGAGACTGAGGTGAGAGAGTTGCTCAAGTCTGGAGTTGGAGAACAGCTTGAGCAAAAGCAAGACCCTATCTCTTCTAAAAATAGAAAAACTTAGTCAGGCCTTGTTGCACATGCCCGTAGTCCCTACTACTTGGGAGGCTGAGGTGGGAGGGTCACTTGAGCCCAGAAGTTCCAGCTTGTGGTGGGACAGAGTCACGCCTTTGCACTCCAGCTGGGGCTAAAGAATGACTCTGTCTCCAAGAAAGAAAAATGCTGAGGTGTAAAATATGTTCTCTAAACTTCTGTGCCTAGTAATTCTCCACTGCCAGTTGAGGGATTTCCAAATAAAAGTCCTTTCATATATTTCTAAATTATTTGTTTGCATAGCCAAAATGAAAACAAAAACAAAATGTGACAAGAAAGACAAAAAATAAACTCAGTATTTACAATGACCTGCTTTGAGGGAGCGCTGGCTTCAGAACATATTTATATGACAAAAAATGTCTGCTATCGTGTAAACTTATTTTCTATTTTTTTAGCTTGAAAGTATTTTTATATGATAAGAAATATCTCATAAGTTACTTCCATTTTATTCTGTATATCCTTTAAATTTGTCTTTATTAAAATGTGACATTTGTTCTTGTTATTTGGATCATTAAAACCATGATAATATATCCACCTCCACATTTTTCATTTCCATGTCTTCAGGATGGACAGAAAGGTGGAAATCGATTTGATATTCAGAAGATTATTGCAGGTTTTCTGGTGTTACCTGGGCCTGGATAAGTACTAACATTTTCCTTTATCAAAGATATTTATATCTAGATTGCATTCTTGTAATATCTCTGCTGTGAACTTTCCCAGCACTACAATTTCTTAAGCCTGTGGTTAATTTCCAGTCCCCAAACAATGAAAACAAATAAAACCCGGTTTTTTCCACAGGGTTTCCTGGCTGGTTATTCCGAGGCTTTGCACGTGACAACCTGTTCTCCCACGTGAATGGAATACTCAGTGTCAATGTGGAAGCCTGGTCAGTTGGAAAGTTGCAATAAAATATTTCCCTCCTGTGTACAACGCTTCCCAAATTCTTACTTATATATAGTCATTGTGTTAGGGAAAAAATTCCCTAAGACTGTCAATTTTGTGATCTGTTATCCAGGGTACCTTATTAGTCTGTCTATATTTAGATTCTAGGGGAGAAATTTCTCAGCTATTTGGCCTCAGGCTATATATATATATAAAAAATATGAAACTTACTCTTCTGCAAAACATTATATGTGGAAAGCTATTTGCCTTGTTATTGATGACCTTGGAGACTTTTCTTCTGATGTATTTTTACTATCATTTAATACAGTTGATACAGTATAGTCTAGAGTTCCCCTAAACTGTAACTACATCCTTATTTTATAATTCCAAGGCACAGTGTTGTATGTGCGTGTGTGTGTGTGTGTGTGTGCGCGAGGATTTGTTGTTCAAAGCTTTCGGGAGTTTCCATTTATCAGCTTTCTCTAACGTCGATAGCATGAGGTCGATGTAGAAGTAAAGGATAAGTTTATCATTGAGCCATCCTGGTGTTTGGGAGTTTGGGGGGTCCTGAAGTTTTCATGAAAATCTCAACAGTCTAAATTTATGTAAATTTATATAACTTTCAAAACTAGGAAAAAGTAAACTGATGAATAATAAATATTTACTACCTCATATTCCTTTTAATTCCTCAGCATCTGTTTTTACCCCCACTTTAAAGCATAACCACATTGTTTTCTGTGCGTTCTCAAAGCCCCATCAGCTGGGAAGGAACTTTGTTGAACATTTACACTTAAAATAGTTGTTTTCTTAGGACTATCCACCCTGTCATTGTTTAGATAATTTTGTCAAAAATATATATGACAAAAAGGATTCTGAGTAAGCTAGGAAGCTTAAAGTGTATTAGAAAAATAATAAAATATGTTCTAAAATTTATGTCTGTACTGAATGATTTTTAAGGTATAATACATTCTGGCTTCAAGAAATCATTACCAAGGATATCTTGAGTAATCAGGCTAATTAATAATTTTAATAAACAGAGGTAATTTAGTATTTTCTAAGCCCATTTCAAAGCATGTTTTGCCAAGTTTTCTGATATTACCTGTATTTTAATTGATAGCTATTTAATTGTATATCTATCTGATTTTTAACACCATACTTTAATCTAAATTGTGTAATGAATTACACATTTAAATGCTACTTCTAAAGTCTTTTAAAATTCACAAAGCTGACATATCTCATTTAATTCTCATGAAACTTTTGTGAGGAAAGTGGCATTATCCTTACGTCACGTAAGAGGGCAAGATTATCAACATAACAAACTTAATATGGCACATTCAGGATTAGCAATAAGTCTCTGATTCCAAGTGCAACGATCTCTTTACCTAATGATTGCTGCTTTTTATAAATTATATAAGAAATAGCACAATTATAAATATCAGAGAAGATATAAATATAATGGGGATCTGTGATTATTTAAGATTTTAAATAAACTATGTGGAAGAAAAAGTGTATTTTTAAATTTTTTACATGCTATTAGAACTGAAAGAAATTCTTCTTATAATAATTCAAAATCCTTGTTAGTGTATATTTTTACACTTTGATTATTTGCATGTTTCTTGTGTGTGACCTCATTCTGCCCTTGTAAGAAGGAGGGGGTGCTAATGGAGTTATCGCCCTGCACGTCTGGCTGAGTTCACGGTTCAGACAGGAATTTTAAATCTGATTCTGTATAACTGCTTTGTAGTCTTGCAGTGGTAATGTTGGCATACCAAAAATTAGTTCTCAAATTCACTAAACAATGCATATATCTAGAAAAAAATACTACCTGTACCACCTCGTTCCTGAATCAGCCACTGAGTTTCCTTTCTTATGCCTTAAAATTATAAAACATAGAGATGGCACCACAGGCCTTCAAGGAAATATTTCATCTTTCTCAAGGAGGTAGTTCAAGTCTAGAGGTTCCATTCAGTATAAAGAATTTGTGAACTTTAAACATCTTGTGTCACACCATTAACTTTTAAGAAATAATAATTGATGTATTTACTTGAGTCACTTTCATAAATAGTACTTTGATTTCATTGAAATATCAAATTAATGTACCAGAGAGAAAGAGTGATGTTCTTTATTCTACGAAAGAAGGGGAATGCATTACAAATGGGATTTTTTTTTTTTTTTTTTGCAGTTTTTGGCTGGGGCCAGGTTTGAACCTACCACCTCTAGTATATGGGAGTGCTGACCTACTCCTTTGAGCCACTGGCACCGCCCTACAAATGGGAATTTTTTTAAGTGTTTCTTTAATTTAACAAAAAATACACTTTATTGAACTATATTTGACATACATAAAGCTGTACATACTTACTGTCTACAATTTAATGCGTGTGTAGATACATGTTCACTTATGAAACTATCACCACAATCTATGCTATGTGCATAGATCTCACCTCCAAAAGTTTCTCCCCACCCTCTATATTTATTTTTGGTTTTTTGTAATGAGAAAGAACACTTAACGTAAGGTTTACCTCTCAGGAAGTTTGTAACTGTGGAATGTAGCATTGTTAACTGCAGACACTGTGCTTACAGTAGAGCCCTGGGGTGGATTCATCAGCTATTACTGAAACTTTGTACCCAGACTAACACTTCCCAGTGTTCCCTATCCTCAGCCTCTGGCAGCCGTCATGCTCCTCTGTTTCCATGAGTTTGACTCTTAGATTTCTCGTGTAAGTGGTATCACGTAGACTCTGTCCATCTCTCTGTCTGGCTATATCACTTAGCATAATGACCCCCAGGTCCGTCCACGTTGTCACAATTGGCAGGATTTCCTTCTTCTTTGGAGCTGAACAATATTACCTTACATAGTATTATCTTTAAAACGTGTATCTGCCACATTCTAAGAAGAAATTCATTCCTCAGTGGACATTTACATCATTTCTACTTTATTTCTTGAGACAGAGTCTCACGCTGTCACTTCTTGGGAGAGTGCCAGGCATCATAGCTAACAGCAACCTCAGTCTATTGGGCTCCAGTGATCCTCCTGCCTCAGCCTCCCAAGTAACTGGGACTACAGGTGCCCACCACAGCACCCAGCTATTTTTAGAGACGGGATTTTGCTGTGACTGGTCTCCAATTCTTGAGTTCAGGCATTCCTCCCACCTGCCAGAGTGCTAGGATTACGTTGCTCGGATACTCTGCACTCGCCCCGTTTCCACATTTGGGCTATAGCGAATAGTGCAGCAGTGACTAGGTGAAGGCAGATGTATCTTTCAGATGTATCTTCAGTTCCTTTGGATGTAATACCCAGAATTAGTATTGCTATATCATATGGTAGTTCTATTTTGAATTTTTTGAGAAATTTACATTTTGTTTTCCTTTATGACTATACTGATTTATATTCACTCCTATCAGCATTACGCAAAGGTTCAAATTTCTCCATATTCTCACTCTTTTTGTTTGTAATTTTTGGTATAACACCCACCCAAACTAGTTTGAAGTGCTTCTTCTTGTGATTTTGATTTGCATTTCTCTGATGGTTAACACCTGTTATGCACCTCTAGAGGTGACCATAGCTGCCTTCCAAAGTGAAATTTCTAGCATGTACTTAGCAAACAACCACTCTAATGAACTCATATTGGCTGGAGATAATACAGTATCTCCCAAGGAATAAGACTGTTTTGTTTTGTTTTGTTTTGTTTTGTTGGCAACAAACTAGAAATTGTATGTTAAGTTTTAACAATTGTTAAATTGTTAGAGAAGTTCTTACTGAAGAATAATAGTTTATAGCAGCTGCTAGCCCTGCCTAAATCTTTGAGTTCAAGGTGTGAAAATATCTGTTACCTAATTTTATATACAGTTTGCCTTCAGAATTGTTTGGATCATTATTGGGTTGGATTTTGAATGAGGTCAACAAAAAGTGTTTGAGGACTAATTTTCTCTATACTAGGACCTTAGACAAAATTCTATCATGAATTACAATAATTCAGTCATGAAACACAGTGTAGTGGCTTTGCAACATTGTGTATAGTGTTTATTTATGAAATATAGTGTAATATTTCACAGATTATATGCTAATGATTGACTTTTAATAAGTGCCTCTTCCCATTATATTTTAAGGGTTAGATAGTCTTATTAAATATTTATTTCCTGTCCCTGAGTCCCATTAGGTCATTAAATATGAAATGTCCCATTTCAAATCAAGTTCAGTTAATTGTATCTCCAATGAGAAGCAGGTCAAGATGTTCTTAACTAAGGCAACGGTTTAGCCATCTTAATGTTGTGCCAGCAGCAAAGAAGCCTGGAGAGCAAGAGGTGATGGAATCACAAATGGTGCTTTCCAACGCTTGTTGAGAATCACATATTTTTCATTGTGAGAAATGATCTAAAGCCCAGAAGAGGTGGTAGTCCTTTGGGGCAAGGTCTGGTGAATACAGTGATGATAGTTTCCAAGTCCTGCTTCTCTAGTTTGAGCTGCACTGTTTGTGCAACAACATTGTCTTACAAGAGGATGGCCCTGTCTCCTTGATTAATCTTGGCTGCTTCATCGCATGCCTCCTCCTCCTCATCCGCCTGACTCTGCCGCAGGATCCTCTGTCATCTGTTGACCAGGTTTCATGGGACTATAGGACATGATGCCAGCACTGGGCCACCAGACAGGCGCCATTAGCTTTTCTGATGAATATTCTATTTTGGACTGTGTTTTGACTCTTCATCTTTGTCCAACCATTTTGCTGAACACTTGGATTGTCAAAAAGTTCATTTTTCAACACAGGTAACAGTACAGTATAGAAATGGGTTTACCTTTATGTCATGACAGCAAAGAAAAGGAAGCTTCAAGACAATTTCTCTTCTAATGCCCATTTAATTCATGCAGAACCAGCTTCTTCATCTTAAAGATTTGTTTCAAACGGTTGAATATTGTTGGAATAGTAAACGTCAAACCTTGGTGCTAATTCATTCACAGGCTGAGATGGATTCACTTCCACTACAGCTTTCAGCTCATCATAGTCTACCTTGCTCTTAGGTCACTCATGTGGCTCATTTTCAATATTAAAATCACCAGAATGGAATTTCTCAAACAGTCAACATACTGTGTATTCATTAGCCATGTTTTCCTAATAACACTTCATTGATATTATGAGCTGTCTGCAATGCATTGGTTCCACAATGGAATTCATAGTCAAAATAACACGAATTTTTGACTTATGTGTGCTATATCAGAAATTACTCTTAAAAAATTTGGTAGATAATCAACAGAAAGAATGAAGATCTACCTTCACAACAAAAAAAAAAAGTGTCGAAGTGAAATGTCAGAGGTATAAGCTGTCAAATTTTGTACGTAAGGCAATGAGACATTTCTTAATAACATGTCGATAATTAGCTTGGGTTAAATTAGGTTTTCTAGGACTTCATGATATAGCTAATTATTGCTGATTTATTCTAAAGTTAACTCCACTATTATAAAAATAATTTAGGAGAAGAAGGAAGCACACTTTCCTTTGCAGGCATAGAGCTATCTTAAATAGACTGCTAGAATATGTGGTAACTGTCTCAAAGTGGTATTTTCATTATATTCATTCAGAGTTTGGATTTTATCTTAGTTTTTAGACTTCAGACATAAATTCCTTTGTATGAACAGATCGTTTCCCAAATAAATGTCCCTGAAAAATATTAAATTGAATCAAAATGTAAATATTTTTATTACACTATAACCAGAACAATTTTTAACTCATCTGTGCTGACCTACTTTTTAAAAATAACTTACTTCATCTGAACTGATAAACTAATTCTTAAAAGTAAGTGAAGTTTTGTGTATGCCTTAATTACAAAAAATTCAATTAACATAGTTTATCCAGTGTTTTAATCTGTGTGCGTGCCATGCTATAATGACATATCTTGGGACTCAGCTAATTTTCTTTAGTTCCAATTGATATACTGCTCTGTAGAGTGTTAAAAATAAAAGTGGAAAATGTCTTAAGAGATTTAGGAAATATCTGGGAAAAATAATTCTTCTGATTCGAGACTGATGAAATTTGCATTTTTTTGAATGACAACAATCTACTCTATGTAAGAAGAACATTTATTTTTTTGAAATGACAAGTAGTAAAATTACAGAGATGTATTTGGAAATGTTATGTAGAGTCACTGGGACTCAATCTTAGAATTTATTTGAGTTCCATCTTTTATCACCACTCATTATAATGATGTTAAAAATATGCTCCTTATTTCTTCTAGATATGGAAGACGTTCAGATTATCTAATAATTCAAGGCTTTGTAGACAAACTTTCTTTTCCTGCCTACGTAGCAGGTATATACTCAGTTGGTCGAGTGTAGCTGTCACATATTGTTAGATTATGAAATTAGAGGTATGGTTTTCTTACAGTTTTGATATACTCATATATTCTCAATCCCGCGTCTGTACATAGTGTTTTATTATTACTTAGAAGGAATTTTTGTTCCTTCTGCTCCAACTGAATTGATAGTTTTTTTCTATAATCTATTGTGCTTTGACATAAGAAGATACAAAATTTTGAATTTTAGAGATATATGTTTATGTGTTATTACATACTTTAATCTGAGTTTAGAAAAAGCTAATTCTCTTTACAGAAGATTCACGTCTCGTTTAGCTAACTTTGTGCATTGAAAGTTGCATGTTTACTAAGTTAAACAAATCTACTTTTTCACATCGGATAGGATAAAAGTATTTTAAAATTTCTTACAAAAAAAAATATACTCAAAGTTAGAGCACTTTATTGAACTTGCCTCATTATGAACTTGAGACATTTCTGCAGACTCAAGTAGATGATGTTTCCTGATTCTAAATAAATGATAATAGTGAATTAGTTCCTTGAAAGTTATATTGAATATTAGAACCAAGATACTTTTATATTGATTGCACAAGAAAATAGCATGGATTTATCATTTGCAGCTAAGCCACTTGGAAGTAAATATATTTAATCATCTTTTAGAAAAATAATCACAGAAAATGTTTAGTATTAATGAAATACTAGATTCTGAATATTTTTGGAGCAAGTTTTATGGAGTGTTGCTTATTCCACAAGCAACACAAAAATAAGAACTGTCAAGACAAATTGAGCTCCTCAAAAGTACAATAATGTCTTTCAAACTTAGTAATTACATGGGTAGAAGAAATAAATGTAATTTAAAACTACATAATTAGATTTTACAATTTATTTTTTGTAAGTCTTTAAGCAAAACTGTTATACATATTTTATTGGGTGATAATGAAATTAATGATGTGAAAAATATTAGAAACTGTTCCCAATATGAATGAGGTATAATTATACACTGAAATGTATCCAAATATTGTATGCTAAAGTATTGAATGTTTTTGTAAGCACTATTTAGTTATTATCTATAGTAATATGTATGACTAAAATTGGTCAGAAAAACCCAAAACCTTTTAAGTTGCAAAATCTGTGGCATCTATATTTGTTACAGGATAATGTAAGATTGCTGACTGTGCGTTGGAATCTCCTGGCGAAGTGGGTATCCATCCAATACCAAATCACTTAAATTAGACTCTGCACTCAAGATTGTCACTCCACAAAGCCTATATAAGTGATAAAACATTATTGTTTGAAAACAGTGTGTTTATAATAAACTATGTTGATCATCATCATTAAATTTTACCAGAAACATCAGGTTTGGGGGCTTTTCCTATATGGAACACTTTTTACACAGCAGATACTCACCAAATGTGTATATCTAGATATATTCAGGACACATGAGGTGACACAGAGTTGAACCACTGCGTGGACAATTAGGGCATATGCAAGAGAAGGACCCCAAAGAGTGCAGGTTTTAAGACCTAAGTTTTCTTATTGAGGGATATAGTGAAGTTTTACTTTCTTGATTCCTTAAATATTATTTTTTGTTATTATTTTTAACTTCAGAGACTTCTTAAAGCAGTCTTCAATGAAATGATTCATTTTTCTTCTTCAGAGAAATACAGTCCCCTCCCTGATAGATATCTGAGTGGTTCTGTTTTTCATAGTTTTTAAAATGAATCATCGGTCCTTAATTTTAAGCATATGAAATTTTAGAGATAAAGTTTTATAAAGTATAATAATTGCCTTTAGAATACTATTTTTATTATGAATTTCAGTATAATCAGTATTTTAAATAGTGTTTCAGGAGGGGTAGGTATCATAATACTAAAGACAGAGCTACTTTAAAAATAAGCACGTGAACTTTTACAAATAACTAGTAGAAACAAACGAGAAAAAGATTTTCCTTTGCAACTTCCTATATTCCTAAATGGAGGTGATCCAGTACAAGTTTATAAATGGGTTGGAGAGCACATATTTTTAGAAAGGTACAGTCTCAATATGAAGTAAATTTCAATGGAATAGAGTTTTGGTAATGCAATGTCTAAACCTGCATAGAATAAATTGATATAATCTACATGACATATTTGAAGCACATTTCAGTACTTCTTGCAGTACCTGTGATATACCATTTGCCTGTTTACCTTCATTCTTTATAAGATACATTTAAAAAAAAAAAGCAGCTCCTAAGAAACTGAAGGGTATTGATTTTTATGCCTGTAGTTTTTAACACATTAACTGCTCTGTGCATTATATAGAATTTATGCTGGTTTTTTTTTTTAATAATTTTATTGAATCATAATTATGTACATTGGTGCAATCACAGGGCACAATTCATATACATTCAGAAATATTTTGATCATACTGTTACAGATATCCTTCATGGCATTTCCTTGATCACTATATAAAG
>CAUYON010196120.1:0-26722 GCA_963573935.1 Arctocebus calabarensis
TATTAAATGTAGAGTATCAATGTCTTTATATAGTGATCAAGAAAATGCCATGAAGGCTAACGGTAACAGTACGATCAAAACATTTCTGAATGTATATGAATCGTGCCCTATGATTGCACCAATGTACAGAATTATGATTCAATAAAATTATAAAAAAAAAAAAACAAAATCTATGTAGTTAACTACATGCTTGTATGCATATGCCATATGCATGTACATATATACATATACATATAAAATATTTATACACACATATATAATTAGAAATCAAAATACAGAGAAATTAAAAAGCAAGTTTGATTTTTGCATCACAAAATTAAACTTCACTTTTCAAAATAGAATAGAATTAGAAAACACAAAGCTCTACTGGAGTAGCAAATGATGAAGGGCTTTCTCAGACTTTTCAAGCATTTTGAGCTTTATTCCAGAAGCCACTGTGGGATTTTGAGGTGAGAAGTGACATGTATATCTTACATTTCAATAGAGTTTTTCTAGCTTCTATGATAAGAAGGGATACAGTAAATTCAGGGAAACCAATAAAGATGTCCTTTTAATAATACAGACAACAAGGATGGTGGCTGGATCAGCATGGTAGTGTTAAATGAATGGATGGGATTGGTCACATCTCAGGATATGAGACAAAAAGAAGCATGAGAGATGCTTGGTTCTGTTTGGTTTTATCTGAGTAGCTCATGGATGTGGAATCCTTGAGAAAAGTATGTTAGAGGAGTATCATTGATTTTGGTGTTCTGATGTAATTGTGGGACGTGGCCTTGAGCAAAGAAGATGAAGGAAGAAATGCAGCATATTTCTTCACCGAAGTGAGTTACCAATCACAGGATCCTTCTTTGAATGAAGCTTTCTATACACAGCAAGTATAAGCAGTGATAATGCTGATTGTGCTAATACCTTAGCAGGACCACAATCAAGTGTGTTACTCTGAGGAACAAATTTAATGAGCAGAAAGGGCAATTATACACAAAGCCTTACTTTTTCTATCTCGTGATGATATTTAAAAATCTAAAATCCAGCAAAAAAGTTAGAAAAAAATAAAGAAGATCTCCAAACTTTTTTAGTTACAAGTAACTTAAAGCAACTGATTAAGATCAAGTTATTAACATGATCTAGTATTTCTCATTCATTTTTTCAACAAATATAAGTGAAGGAGCATCTGATGACAAGATATTTTTTTTCTTTGAGTTTCATATTAGGTGAAAACAAGAAAACATTAATGATTGTAAATACAGGTAATATGAATAGATGCTGACCTGTTGTTGGTCTCTTCTAGGTACATTCCACACATGTCTTTCCCCCTTCTTTTATAATAAACTCTGAGGTGAAGTGTATTATTTCACAGATAAAAGAATGGAGGCAAAGAATTCCCCATGAAGCTGAAATACTAAATCTACTAAAATCAGTAGATATTCAAATCAGTATTCCTGCACCGCAGAGGTTGAGTCTATCATAATGACAATTGCTTCTCAAAAGGGCAAGCTTGAGAACCTGGAAAAATCCTCAATTTTCAGAGAGTTTAATGTTAAGGAAAAGTAGTCATCAAGGGCTTTGGAAGGACTGCAACTTTTAAAGGAATTAAGAGAATTAAGTTTTTTTAAAAAAAAATTTATTCATACAGGATGGAGAGGGAAAAATGGGCTAAACTTATGTTACTTGTGTTAACAAGGAATTTTGACTGACCTCAATATTGATTTCAAAAATTGATGAATTTGGAATGCAAATCTATCAATCTATTTGTAATTTCATAATAGATAAAGTTTCTTGAGTATTTAAATTCTCTCAAGAATTGTAAAGAACAGTTAGTATCTTTTTATCAATATTGTGTTTACTTTTTAGAAATTCAGTTTGTCCCAAAATAATTATGAGAAAATATAGGTAAATAATAATATAGGTAAACATTTAGTAAAAAATCAGATTAAGTATTTTAATACTCTTTAGTTACAGAAAGAAGCCATAAATAATTGGTTTTAATATGTTTTGGTAATAGAAATATTCATTTCATGCCTACTCACCAAAAAATGGCTACAGAAAAATATCCAGTAAATTTCAGAGAAGGGTCAAATGGTACAAATAAGCAGCTATTTATAGGAAATTTACTAGAAGTATTTGAACAAAATAGATGCAAATTGTTTATGATGGGATTATAATATATTTTTAAAATATATTGCATAAGATGTGACAATATATTTTAAGTGATTATTTGTGTGGTGAGAAAAGGTATTATATTTTTTGTAATTTTCTTTCTTTCTGTATTTTGTTCCTATAGGGTCATGTTTTGCAACTATAATTGGGAAAATAAGTTGCTCCTTATAGTAACTTAATAAATATTTTGAAACAATTTATTATAATAAAATATATGATATTCCAATTTCTTTAGGTGCCCACCATGAGAATTACATTAACAATCTATTCATAGCCATGGGAAATCTGTTAGAGTTTATCTTGAATATAAAATCATTTCCCATGTGTTAGTTGGTGACAGATAATTTCTGCGATCAAATCTAAATTACATGAAAGATGTTTTCTGTGCCCTAAGTCGCACCATTACCTTAAGAATCAAAACAAATTGTTTAAAGCCCAATTCAAGTAACTACATTTGGAGAATACTTAAAGGAAGCCGTAAGTGTTATTTCTATGGTTTATAGCTAGTGCCAAATTGAAATAAAGTGCTTAGAGACATAAATCGAGCTCTCATGAAAAGAGAGCTTAACCTCTTTAAGCCTTGGGCTTCCTATCTGTAACAAAAGGTTGGACAAGATGTTGTCCACGTCCGACAATTTAGATACCATCAATTAATTAGAATCCTCACTACATTTTTATTGTCAAACATAATGATAAGTTTATTTCAAATGAGTTATTTTGCTTTCATTATACTCATTATAACAGCACATTATGAAGGGAAAAAGGCACTGAAGTCATACTGCCAGGCTCACTAAACTTCCTAATGAAATGTCATGCTCCTCCATGGATCTGTCATCAACAAGCTTAAGTAAATAACATCCTTTCTAGCTCATGGACTGTCTAACTAATTTGATTATACATTTTTAAGCAAGGGTACCCTTTTTTTATCATTTGTATTTTGATAATTGTGATTACTCATTAAAATACACTTTTTATTCACCATCCTGTCTATACATTAAGTCTGAATTATTTTCTTCTTTCATTGTGTTCTTCATTCATCTCTTCTTTCTTTATATATCACTGTATCACATATGTGATGTAATTCATACATATTTTACATATAAATATAACTATTATATATTAAACTTTCTATTTCAAAATTTTAAGGTAGTGCAAGTGTTTTGCTACATAGATAAATTGTATAATGCTGAAATCAGGACTTTTAGTGTATCTGTCACCAGAATAGCACACATCACCCCCATTGATAAGTTCTTATCCTTCACTTCCTTCCCATCCTTCTCCCCTTTTAGTTTACAATGTACTTTACACCTCTAGAGTGCTGTGTGTACCCATCATTTAGCTTCCATTTATTAGTGAGATCATGTGGTGTTTATTTTTCCAGTGCTGAGATATCTTTTTTCTATTTTTACATATACATGTGTTTATAAGGTTTCCACTTTTGCCTTCACAAAATTTAAAAGACTTAAAATTTAACAACAATAACAATGTTTAAGGTAAGGACTAGAAACAAAAACTTTGCAAAGAATGAATGAAGATAAATACATTCAAAAGAGAAATCAGACGATTGCTGCAATGAAGTATTAAGCAATAATAATAATAGTAATGCAAAGAAAGTAACAGTCACATTGTCAAATAAGAGTATGTCTATTATAGAATGCTTTGACTCTGATAATCAGTAGGGAGTCATCAATTAACTTCTACTTATTATTTTTTCCAAAGTCTCAAAAAATAGACAACTAATATTTATAAATAAAAATAGAAGATAATTCCCCCAAACAGATCATGACAAATCTTATAGACAATAGAAAAAAGAAGAAATACTTCAAAATCATTCTACTTAATCTGGTGACACCTGATTTTAAAATTGGAAAAAAAATATTATTATAAAGGGGGAAATTACAAACATAATTCACTTATAAATGAGTATGCAGTACCTGTATCCTAAACAACATATTAACAAGTTGAAGTAAAAATTAATGTTTAAGTAATGTACTTTAGTCAAGATTTCGACTACAGTGCTGAAATATCTTGCTAAGGATAACGTTCTTCTGTTCCATCCAAGTTGCTGGAAAAGACATTATATCAATCATCGTAATGGAGTTGAGATCCACTTTAATTGTCTTGTGGTCTGGGAAGACACAAGGTATAATTTCAATTCTTTTAATTTTGTTGAGATTTGATTTGTATTCCAGGATGTGATATATTTTGGAGTATGTTCTGTGGACTGATGAGAAAAACGTATATTCCTAAGCTTTGGAATGGTGTATTCTGTATGTGTCTATTAAGCTCGTTGCTTCTAGGGTCATTTTTAAGTACCTTGAATCTTTGTATAGTTTCTGTTTAGAGGATCTGTCCAACTCTGCTAGAGAGGTATTAAGATTCTCAGTATTGTAGTGTTATAGGATATCATATTGCTTATACCAATCAAGGTCTGTTTCATAAATCTGGAAGCCCTTAAGTATGGTGTATAAATAATTAGAATTGAAATAGACTAAATAATTAGTCTTCTTGTTGTATTTTTTCCTTGATCAGAATAAAGTGACCATCTTAGTCTTTCTTCATTCTAGTTGCTTTAAATCCACTTGTATCTGAAAATAGAATCATGACCCCTCCTTTCTTCTTATTTCCTTTTGCCCAAAATACTGTTTGCCATCTCTTTATTCTGAGTCTTGGTTTGTCCTTCAAGGTTAGGTGTGTTTCCTGGAGACAGCATAAGGATGGCTTGTGCTTTTTTTTATCCATTTGGCCATCCTTTGCCTCTTAAGGAATCAAAGTCATTAACATTTATTGAGAGAATTGATCAGTGCAGTGAAGTTTTATTCACCTTATTTTGCGAAAGGCCATTACTTAGTTTTGTTCTTTCCACCATTGTGGAAGTTGGGCTTTGTCCTTCAGTTTGTGGATATTTACTTTACTGATGGCCCACTGTGATGGTCAGAGAGGACAATAGCTGTATTTTCTATGGATCTGGTCTGGTAGCAAATTTCCTCAGTGTATGCATAGCAGCAAAGGATTTTATTTCTCTATTAATTTTGAAACTTGGTTTAGCAGGATACAGAATTCTGGGCTGAAAAATATTTATTTAAGAAAATTAAAGATAGGGCGGTGCCTGTGGCTCAGTGGGTAAGGCACTGGCCCCAGATACTGAGGGTGATGGGTTCAAACCCAGCCCCAGTCAAACAGCAATGAAAAAATAGCCAGGTGTTGTAGTGGGTGCCTGTAGTCCCAGCTACTCAGGAGGCTGAGGCAAGAGAATTGCCTAAGGCCAAGGAGTTGGAGGTTGCTGTGAGCTGTGATGCCACAGCACTCTACTGAGGGTTAATAAGTGAAGTTCTGTCTACAAAAAAGGAAGAAAGAAAGAAAGAAAGAAAGAAAGAAAGAAAGAAAGAAAGAAAGAAAGAAAGAAAGAAAGAAAGAAAGAAAGAAAGAAAGAAAGAAAGAAAGGAAGGAAGGAAAGAAAGAAAATTAAAGATAGATGACCATTCTCTTCTAGCTTGGAAACTTTCAGGTGAAAAGTCTGCAGTCACCCTGATGGATCTGCCCCTGTAGGTCAATTGGCATTTACTCCTGGCTATTTGTAGAATTTTCTCTTTTGTCTTGAGTTCAGACAGGTTAATAACAATATGTCTTGGAGGTGCTCTATCTGTGTTGAGATGACCCTGGGTTCAATATACCTCTAAATTGAGTGTTTTGAAATCTTCAATGAAACTTTGAGCCATTTTTATTTATGATATCCTTCATCAGGGCTTTCTTTTCTTTGGGACATTCTCTTACACATCAGAGATACCTATATTGTCAATGTTTGACTGCATTGTGAAGTCCCATAATTATCTACAAAATGTAGAAGAAAAGAAAGGAAAGAAAATCAGCAGTATTTCAGGGTTGAGATGACCAATACTATCTTTCCAAAGACCAAAGCTAGAAGGACACCCTTGACTGTGATCTTGTGACTTCCTTGAACCAGACTAGTGCCATGACCCTGTAGCACTCAGAGATAAGGAACAAAAATAACAAATAATAAAAATAGGTAAGAAAATTTAAAATATAACTATAAAATATAAAGGGAAAAAAAGGGGGATATCTTAACTCTTCTATGAGAAATTTATTTAAGAAAGATGGGAAAAAAGTAGAAAAATCTGTACCAAAAGAGAGGAAAAAAAGGAGAGAAGTAAAAAAGGTGGAAGGAATGAAAGGGGCTAAAAAATTGTAACAAAAATGGAAGAGCTTTCCATTGCTATTGAAGAAATAAAAATACACACAGAAAAAAACAAAACAAGAAACACAAGAAACAACAAAGTACAAAAAAATAAGAAAAACTTGTGTAAAGGGGCAAAAAATTCAAGAAATACATGTGCATAAATATATAATGCAATATATTTCCTGGACACTAGGTAGCGCCATGGTGTTAGGCAATGACAAACACACACATCACCTTTACTTTATGTAAAATGGAAGCTGGATGCCACTTTCTAGTTGCAGAGGAAATTGGGTCCTGTCTTCCTGAGTCATTTGCCCTCAATCAGGGCCTGGTCTCTTCATCAGCATTCATTCCCCACGCGATTGGGGTCCTAAAGCTCTCACCAGCTTCCTTAGGAGGCACATCAAACAGTGCCTCCTGACAACAACATGGCCTTCCCCTGGGGTGTAGGGTCTGCTCAGTTCACCCCAAATATCATTGCCATAGCTCCTACTTTTTAATTCAGTAGGAATTAAAAAGCCCTACTGAAGTATATCATACATCAACATTTCTCAAATTTCACCAAAGATTTTGAATCACTCGATTTAGGGTTATATTGAGCTGGCCATGAACTAGGATCCTGCAAACTGTTAACTCTGGTGCAGCCTTTCCACAATGGTGTTGCCCAATAGGCAGCCAAGCCCATGGAAGATGCACCCCACCTGGCATTCTGGATGCTGTTTGAGTCCCCTAACATTTTAAGCAGTTTAAACTACTCACTGGAACTGTTTTGTCTAAAATCAATAAGCTGTAGGGCAGTCCTATTCTGTCCCCAGACTGCATGAGGGCTGGTGGCCAGCTCCTGCTCATATACAACCACTGGCCTTCTGTGCCAGCCCTCCTCAGCTCCAGACATCCTTGTCCAATCCTGGAGTCCAGTGCTTCACTATGCCCTCAGTGACGTACCTGTGTAAATTCCTCCAGCCACGGGTGGCTGGAGTTCCAGTTCCCCTTTCTCATCTCGAGTGGCTAGTTCATTCACTCATTTTTAAAAACCACCTTTGCACGAACCTTTTGGTGGTCACTATATCTGGACAGGGTGTGTCTCTCATTTAACCACATATAACATTTTAGTGCATTTTGCTTTTTGGGATACCTACCCTAATCTGTTTTGTATTGATTTAAATTATGTGCATTTTTCCAAATATTCTGTTATGTATTATTATGTTATATAGTATAATATAGCATCTGTTATACTATATTCAAATGCTAATCTTTCATAGGTTTTGTTTTGTAGAATTTGAATCTAATAATTTTAATACTCTTCTGTAGAACCTAGTATAGTGCTAGAAAAAATATTAGGGATTCAATATACATGTGATAAAACGTGTCTGGATAAATTAACCTACTATATATTTGTGTTATGCTAAATGAGAAATATTAGGTTATTCCATAAACATTCTCTTGCCTAATAAACTATTTCTTCTTTCTCTATTTTTTGCAATTGCTAGGAAATGTTTCTGAAATACATACAAGGTAAAGATGTGTTAAGGTAAACTTTATATACCATATATGTAAAGAGCCAAAGCAATAAATTAAACAGAACTTCTCAAAATTTACCACTTAACATTAGAAAAAAATAAAGCAAATCACAGTGATAAAATCATTCAAAAACATTTTGTACGTGTCTTGGACTCAGTGGGTATGTGACTTAAACATCTACCCCTGTTTCATTTGCTGGCAGGCATAAGAATTAATTTCCAAAGATAACCCTGAAGATACCACATTATGAAATGGTCTATCATCTTCACTTCAATGTACTTAATGAGGCAGGAAAATATAATAATTTATCTTGGAGAGATTTATGGCCACAAGAACTGAACCAAAATTGGTTTTCTTCTTAAAAATTACTCAAGTTCTCTCTAGATCACCATGGTTAACATCCTTTTATTTGTTCACCCATCTTTCCTTGGGAATCTGATGGAAGTCCATGAATTCCCTCCCCCAAAAATACACAAATACAAATACAACTTTGTACCATTTTAGGAGGTTTAGTGCTCCTTTTACATCCATTCTTACTCTGCTTATGCTACTAAGAACCTTAGTTCTGTACCATAGCAAGGGAAAATCAGCCTGGTTCTTCAACTTAGACATAGAGATTCATGATTTGGTTAATTTAAACACCAGTGAGAGAATGTGTTTCTGCCATCTGGTGCAAAAAGGGGTCTTAGTCCTCTCAGTTTATGCATAGATCCCAGGCCTTGTCTTATGTTTCTGTAAGGATTCTGAATGATGAAATCCTTGGATAGCAAGATCTTCAATGATTATAGTCTTGGATAAGTGAGTTCCTATACCATACACTGCCTTACAAATATTGGATATTTCTTCCAAATTTAACAGTTCCCACAATGTTAATCCAATATTCCCAGTGAAAAATTAAAACAAATCACACTCTCTTCCTCTTTACTGAAGCTTCTTGAAACTGTAGAATAGACAAGATATTGGCTCAGAACAGTAGTTTTGCAGTATACCCAATCTTCTCTGCCCAAGTATCTGTTGGCTCAGAGCAGGGAGCGAGAAGTACATGGCCTTTTGGTTTGTGCTAGTAGGTACCCATTGTGGTGTTGCTGGCTATATTGTTCTATTGGAACTCAGACCCCTGGGAGAGTGTTCAGGTGCCAGTATGGTGGAATCAGGTAATCCCCAGGTCCTTAATTCCATGGAATGTTTGCTCAAGTCTTTCACCAGAAAAATGCTCTGGCAGGAGAGACATGCATGCACCATGAACTTCTCCTTCCTGCATCTCTCTACTCCCCTGTAATTAGCACAGTCAAAGCCGGGGCCAGGTATGCTCACGTGGAGGAGGGGACTCGTCCTCATGCTGCTGCAGAAACTCGGGCAGAGGCAGGTTGGGTTCCCCTCTGTGGTGACAATAGAGTTGTGCATCTGTGGGAATATATTGATGTCAGGGTTTCACAAAAGTAGCAGCAGCAGCTACGGTATCAATGGGGCAAACTTTTGGCAGTGGCAGTAGGGGCCAAAAGTGACATGGGCTCTGCTACCAAAGGGCTCAGAGGCAACAAAAGCAGTAGCACAGGGTCAATGACCCCTTGGGCTACACATATAATTGGCATCTATTGTACCCCTATTATTACTAATCTGTCTTTCCTGAACAATATTGATTTCATAGTTCAAGATTTCATAGTTTCTTGTTCAAAATTGTATAAAAGAACTATAATTATATATTTGTTAAATATTCACATTTAAATACCAGCACAGATTTCTCTACCAAAAATCCTATATTAATGAATCTGTAACACTTATTCCTACAATTTCATTACAAAGTAATTTATTACAAGTTTATAAAAAAGAACTGTGAAAATCACATCACTATTTAGTTCTCAGAATCAATAAGGCTATTCTATTTATTTATTTCTCTGATTTGTTTTTGGTTTTTGTAAACATTTTCTCTACTGACTTTAGTGCACGTTGAAAGAAATATTAAAAAATGCATCTCCAGAGATAATGAAAAGATTTAATCACGGGTTTAGCTTTCGGCATTTTGGAGAATATTGAATTGGATTTCCTAGTACCTCAACATTTGCCTTTAGTGAGCATTTAAAAAAATTATCAGTGATAAATTGTGTTTGTCTCAATAATAAACCCTACCCATTCCAGTGAGGCTAAATAAACAAGAATAAAGAGAGAAAGTAAGCCTATTCTTTGCTTCTAGCATATTCTTGCTTTCTGAACAGCCTTCAGCAGCTTATGAAATCTCACTTAATGAAAGGACAGATGAGTTTGTTTTTCATTTTTCAGACCTCTCAGCCTCTACTTAGTTCAGTGAATCTCCCTCCTGGAGAGCCAATATTAAAATAATTTTACTCCTCTGCTATATAGAGAAGGAGCTCTGAGTTCATGAGTTTACAGGTGTGTGATGCTCTATATATTATTACAACAACTTGGCAAAAAAATGTTTTATAATGAGCTGGAAGTAATACCTATTTCCAACATAGACTGAGTGTCAATAGATGCACAGAGTATGAACCTGTGCTAGTTGACTTTTTTAGGAGATATACACAATATTTCTGTAACTATGCAGTTTTTTTTTTTTAATGATTTATATGGGCCTGCAATGAAAAGGTTATGTTGGATTCTCTATTCAGGAATGGAGTTGGCTTTATACTGATGCATCTGTTTTGTGTAACAGTTGTGTAAAATAATGATAGAATATTATTATGTGTCTAATTTTGCTGTTTACTAATTATAAACAGCAGATAATTAAAATATTCTGAGCTCCTTCTCTATATAGCAGAGGAGTAAAATTATTCTAATATGACAGCCTTTCAATAAAGATTGGAGATAATTTTGTGAAGCCACATACCACCAAACAGAGCCTATGGTATAAATGTGCACTGCCAGCAGTAATCAAAATGATTCGGACAAGATCCTTTCTTCAAGGCTTTCTTTCCTTCAGCTTATGGTGATTAAATCATTTTATACAGCCTTTCTTTTATGAGCTCTGGCATTATATTACTAAAATACTTTATCATAGAGATACTTTTTTTCTTTTCTTTTCTTTTTTTTTTTTTTTTTTGAGACAGAGCCTCAAGCCATCACCCTGGATAGAGTGTGTGGCATCACAGCTCACAGCAACCTCCAATTCCTAGGCTCAAGTGAGTCTCCCACCTCTGCCTCCCAAGTAGCTGGGACTACAGGCGCCCACCACAACGCCCAGCCATTTTTTGGTTGCAGCCATCATTGTTGAGTGGCAGGCCAGGTCTGGATTTGAACCTGCCAGCTCAGGTGTATGTGGCTGGCGCCTTAGCCCGTTGAGCCACAGGCGCCAAGCCATCATAGAGATACTTTGAAGATGAAATCTTAGAGTCCATCAAGGAATATTTGTATTAAATGGAAAATAATAGTTTAAGGCTTTAAATTACATACACACAGGCAAACATGCACATGAACACACGCATATATATACCTATGTTTGTTTGCTTCAGGATATTACAGGGGTACAAATGTTTTGTTTATACAGATTGCTTTTGTACTGCTTGAGTCAGGGTTGTAAGTGTGCCCATCACCCAAAGAGTGTTCATTGTACCCAGTAGGTAAGATTTCACCTGATCTCTCTCCCCCTCTACCTGCTGGATTTCCATGGGTTTTAATTCCATCCATGCACAGGAATGCTGATCCATTAGTTCCAATTAAATTGCGAATACACATAGTATTTGTTTTTTCCATTCTTTAGATTCGTCACTTAGGAGAATGGTTTCTACTTCCTTCCAATTATTGCAAAAAGGGCTAAGTTATCTTTCTTCATGGCTGAGTGAAGAAAGCCATGACATCCCATGGCATGAATGTGCATTCATATATGTATATACACAGATATACATATACGTGCTCATATATACGTATATATACACACATCAAATTTTATTAATCCACACTCAGGAATTTATGGGCACATCTATGAATTTGTGATTTGTACTGCAATAAACTTTTGAGTGTTGGAGTGCAAGTGTCTTTTGATAAAAGGACTTATTTCCTTTGGGTAAATAGTTAGTAGTGGGATTTCTGAATCAAAGGGTAGATCTACTTTTAGTTCTTTAAGGCATCTCCATATCGTTTTCCATAGAGTTGTAGAAATTTGAGATTCCACCAACAGTGAACCAGTGTTCCTTTCTTTCTGTGTTCATACCAGCATCCATTGTACTGGGACTTTTTGAGAAAAGCATAGAATAATATTTTTTGTGGTTTTTATTTGAATTTTCCAGATGATTAGTGATTCTGAGCCGTTTTTCATATGTTTATTGGCCGCTAGTCTTACCTTTTGAAAAGTTTCTGTTCATGTCTTTTACCCCTTTTAAATGGGGTTGTCTGATGCTTTTCTTACTAATTTGCTTGAGTTTTTTGTAGATTCTGGTTATTAGCCCTTTATCAAATATATAATATGTGAATACTTTCTCCCTTTTTATATTTTTCTATTTGCTCTATTAATTGTTTCCTTGGCTATGAAATAATTTTTCAAATTTTAATCAAGTCCCATTTATTTATTTTTATTGTTTTTGGGGTCTTCTCGATAAATTCTTTGCCTAGGTCAATATCTAGAAGAGTTATTCCAACATTTTATTCTAGAGTTCTCATGATTTCCTGCCTGTTATCATCTTGAATTAATTTTTGCAAGTGGTAAGAGATATGGATCCTGTTTCAATCTTCTGTATGTGACTATCTAATTTTCCAAGCACCATATTTTGAATAGGAATTCTTTTCCCCAGTGTATAAAGTTGTCTGCTTTGTCAAAGAACAGTTGGCAATGTGTGGAAAATTTTATATCTGGATTCTCTGTTCTCTTCCACTGGTTTATGCCTCTATTTTTGTTTCAGTACCATGATATTTTGGTTACTATAACCTTATAGTATAGTTTAAAGTCCGGTAAAGTGATGCCTCCAGATTTGTTCCCTTTGCTTGAGGTTGCTTTGGCTATTCAGGTTCTTTTCTGGTTCCATATGAATCATAGAATTATTTTTTCTAGATCTATGAAAATTGATATTTGAATTTTAACAGGAATTATACTGATTCTGTAGATCACTTTGGGTAGTACAGACATTTTAACAATGTTGACTCTTCAGATCCATAAGCATGTTATGTTTTCTCACTAAGTTAACCAGAAAAAGAAGAGGAAGGACACAAATTAGTTCAAACCTAAATAAAGGAGTTGTTAGAACAGATACCACAGAAAAGCAAAGAATCATCAGTGAAAACTAAAGAAATCCCTGGCACATACACTCAAAAATTTTGAAGAAATGGAAAAATTCCTAAATAACAACTCCCAAGGCTCAGTCAGGAAGAAAAAGAACTTCTGGACAGATCATTAACAAGGGTGGAGAGAGGGTAAATGGTGGGATCACACTTATGGTGCATCTTAGAAGGGTACAAGTGTAAGTTACTAACTGCAGAATATCAATGTTTTCATACAATAACCAAGAAAATCCCATGAAGTTTATATCGAACAGTTGGATGAAAATATTTCGGATTGTATATGAAGCCAGCACATTGTACCCCATGAATGCACTAATGTACACAGCTATGATTTAATTAAAAAATAGATTAGGTTAAGCAGAAAAAGAAAAAAATAAGCTCTGAAATTGAAGCAGCAATAATAATAAAAAAAGTCTTACAACAACAAAATGCCTTGTACCAGAGGGTTTCATAGCCAAATTTTATCAGACTTGCAAACAAGACTTGGAACCCATACTGCAGATATTATTTCATAACATTGAGAAAGAAAGAATCCTCCTAGTTCAGTCTATGAAGCCAGTGTCACCTAAAAAAAAAATAATAATACATCTAAAAATCTTGTCATGCTTACTCCAAGAGAAGAAATCCAAAAAATGTTTGGGTTTTAATATCTTCTTACACCTAAAAAAATATTTATTTCATTTAACCATTATGTGTATAATTTTTAAATCTAGCTTATATTAAAATGGAAATATAGAAATCATGAGTTATTATTATGTTTTTAAATGATGTGAATTTAGCTGGGACACCTATGTTAAGATTTCAAAGCCTTCAGGAAGATCTACTTCAATCTCTTTTTAATATTAGATATCAATGGTGGGTCAGACATGAGCAAAAACTAAGGCAGAATCATAATTCATGGTATTTAATTACATGGTTCTTTACTTCAAAGAACTTATGATTAAACTAAAACAAAATACAATCCCTAAACTCAATAAAATGTGCTATGAATACAAATCTGGACCCAGAGCATTGCTTCATTATCCAGTACTCTGAAGAATAATATCATCACTCTGATGATCATGTCCTCCATGTGCAAAAGAATGAGATAGTAATAGGACCGACTTCACTGATGATTACATTACTTACTACTATGTGGTAAAAGAATGCAAAATTTAGTGGTTTAAAATAACAACCATATATGTTGTTTATGAAGCTGAAATTTGACAATGGCACCATGAGCATAGGTTGTATTTGCAGCCACTCACCTATCACTGGAGTGTCTCTAAAAGTTAACTGAATATTTGTTCACTCACTTGTCTAGCAGGTGATTCTTGCTGTTGGCTATGATGTTAGCAGGAACACAGACATGTGGCCTCTTAATGTGTTCTGTACTTCCTCAATACCTGCTAACTGAGATGCAAGGATGACCATCCTAAGAGAGAGGGGTGTGCCACAGAGAAGCCTACGTAGCATGGCCTAGCATTGGAAGTCATGAACATCACTCCAACTATATTTTATTCATTGAGGCAATCAAGAAATCCTGCCCAGTTAAAAAAAAAAAAAAGGACATATAGACTACACAGCTTGGTGATGATTTGGAATTCTGTGGAAGAACTTGTAAGACAAAAAATCTTGGTTTCCCATTTTTGATCGCCCTCCAAAAATCTGCCAATCTACATTGTTTTGTGATCAATTAAGAAATAATTAAAATTATGAGCTGCATTATCTATCCAGGTATTTAACACACTACACAAAGACAGGTAGTAGGGCTATTTCCTCTGAAGTTTCCATACATACAAAACTTATCTTCACGTTACATTTGAAATGTAATTAATATCCCCAGCTCATACCTAAGGAAACAGTTCAAGAGTTATTAACTAAACAAAGGAAAATGATATACCTAATAAGTAGAATATTTTGAACTTGAAATAAAGTCTTTCTAGACACAGAGAACATATGCTGTAGCACCCTTATAAGTTGAGTATCCAAGGGACTGTAACAAACTGGTCAACATACAGAAGTGGTCAACATGAGGAAACAGGGCTCATGTTCAGACACATACACGTGACCCATGCCCAGTCTATGAGAATTAGGTCAATTAAGGAGGTGATTAATGTAGGGAAGCAGCCAAATATGGAGATTCTATTGTATTAAGAATACAACAGAAGAATCTAACTTAGTTCAAGAGGATTTGGTAATAAAGGTTTTTGAAAAGCAAATCATACTTCTCCAAACTCTGTAATAACATCATGAATCACTATGAAGGAATTACTTTGGTTTGCAAATGATATGTGCATATATTTGCCATTTTATTTGCTCACATTCTATTTTGTAGGCAAATAATTGATGGCTTTCTAAAATCTGCTAACTAAGTGACCCTGTTGTTACCTGAGATAGAGAGATACTGTGATCTAAAAATAATTGAAAGTAAAAATGAGAAAGTGAAGACATTAGTCCTTGTTGAGTTACTGAAAATAGAGTAGAAAGAAAAAAAAACTGGCACCCTAATATTACCACTGAGTAGCTGAATGAATACTAACAGTTTCCATTCAGACTTCTTACCATGTGAGAAAACTAATCCTCTCTGTTTAAGCTGCTGGAATGATACTTTTGATTTCTTGCAGCTCAATTCAATTCCTAACTGATGCAGGTTCTATTTCTTCATTGTCAAAACAGACTCCTCCAAGAAATCTAATTTTCCACCACAGTTCACAAAGATGTTCCTGTTCTCAACTCCCACGGTTAATGAAAACACGTTTTCCTGTTTCACAGGGGAGTGCTAAGATTATTTAACTTTTTCTTAGTAATAAAGGTAAATTATATAATATGGAGGTAAAGTGGGTAGGTTTCAAGTCCTCTTAGGACTTTTCAAATAATACATCTATATGTCAAGACAAAGTCCTAAGAGCAATTCCCCTTTTTAGTTTCGTGCTATTTTGTTCCTTGAACATTTTATATTTTATCTTTTTATTCCTATCAATTCATAATTATTGCCAAAGTTTAATTCTCCCAAGATTTTAAATATAGCATTCTATAACTATATTTGGGAAAAGCCACATCTAATACCTCCCTTTTAGAGATTTATGAAGTATATTAATATACCCAGGCATCGAGACTTTCTGCCGGTTAATCGGGGGTGCCATATTATTGAGTCACATTCCTATATTGCTGCTGCCACTACTGCTGTTATTATTGCTGCTGGGTATATTTATTAAAAATGTGGAAAATCAACTTAGAAATGCTGGACTTAATTATTCTATTTTGAATAGAAAACTTTACTACATATTTTCTCTAACTCTTGAAAGTTTTGATAGCATATAAAAGTGCAATAAATAGTGTACCTATTTAATGCATCAGTTCCCTTTACTTGTTCTCAAATACTCATCAACTTACCCTTCATAAATTTTTCACTTAAAAGTGAAGCGTAATTATTGATATTAAGTTGAGGCAATTTTCTGCAACATGTACATGACAAGAAAAATTTTAGTTAGAGAAAAATCTTCATGATATCAGTAAATGGTAATTTTATTCTCTTCATTGTTTAAAAAAAAAGTCCCATTGAGGGTAGTGTCTATGGCTCAGCGAGTAGGGTGCTGTCCCCATATACCAAAGGTGGCAGGTTCAAACCCAGCCCCAGCCAAACTGCAACAACAACAACAACAAAAAATCCCAGGGAGTAATTCTTAATCCCTTTCTTTTTTTCATATTCCATATCTAATGTGTTCAAATTCTGTTGACTCTACCATTTTAATACATTCAAATGCCAGATTCATCCAAGTATATTCAGATTTTTACCTTTTATTGCCATTTATACACTCCAACCTCTGTGTGTGTGTGTGTGTGTGTTAGCCACCATAGCCACCGTCATCCTTCACCTGGACAATTGTCATACCTAATTGACCCACATCACTAATTATATGACCATCTCATCTATAAAATATTCTAACAGAACATCTAGAGTCACCATTTTAAATTAGAATTCCACTTATAAACACCCGTCTACTCAAAGCCCTTTAATGTCATCCCAACTCAAAGTAAAAGACAAATTTCCTAGAGGGAATTGCAGGGCTCCCTCCAGCTCCCCCTCGAGTTCATCTCCTTTAACTCCTGGGTTGCAGTCACCTTGGCTGCTTGTGGTGCTGTCCACGTACAATGGACACCTTCCTATTGGAGCTTCTACACTTGTTCTTTCTTCTTTCTGGGGTGCTTTTCATCCAATTATTCACAGGACACACTATTCTTAAACTATTGTTATTCAAAAGCCAGTTTTAAAAGAGGTTTTCCCCTCTGGTGTAACTAAAGCCTTCTACCCTCTGACACAAACTCACCTCCCCTTCTTCATTGTTATTTTTGGCATTTATGAACATTTCAGTTCCTGTGTACTTGCCCTGATTATTTTCTTTCTCTAAATTTAGACTGTAATCTTCATGACTACAGGATTTTTTGAGTTTTATTTTTCTGTGCTATCCTAGGAATCTAGAAGAATCCATAGTCATAATTTGTAATTAATATTTTCTTAATATCTGAATAAACTGTGTTTTCAATCCATGCCCATACTAGTCTGTTTGGCCCACCAAAACAAAGCATCACAGGGTGGGAAGCTTACATAACAGACTTTGGTTTACAGTTCTGGAGGCTGAGGGTCCAAGACAGTCCATAGGGTTCTACTACGATCTCATTTAATCCTAGTTATCTCTACACACTCTTTAACTGGATTTAGAGATTTAACATATGAATTTGGGAGAGCGTAATTCACTTCACAAAACCTATTTGGAAGCTATTGTTCTTAACACAGAATGTAGTATAATTTTATTGCTTATTTCTGCACATAGAAAACACATACTGGTATCGTTATATAGGATTTTAAATCAGAGAGACTAAGAGCAGAAAGCTGTAGAGCTACACAAATAATCTGTTTCCATGTAAAGTATGTACCTAGAATTTGCTAAATATGGGGGAAAAAAAATCTCTTTAAAATTATAATTGAGGAAGACTATGTTCAAACTAAAATTTTGAACTTCTGAGAGATTTAAAATTTTCTGCAAATTTCATTAGTGGCCCTAATACTAAGAAACAATAATTGCCTTGTAACACTCTATCAGATGCATGTCTTGCACTAAAAAGGTCCATGTGCCACACAATTCTGAATGGCAGAAGAAATATAGGGGAAAAGGATTATAAACTATGTCTTCACTACATCTGACTAAGCTTTTATTTTATCACTACCGTGATCTGTGTTTGTGCATGCGTGTATGAGGAATTAATAAGTGATATTTATTTCTAAGGGATTAGGAAGGGTTGATCTTTCTATTTCTGTCATAACTAATAGCCACAAACTTAGTGGCCTAAAAAACCTCATACTATTCTGCAGGTCAGAAGTCCAGGTAGCCTCACCTCGTCCCACAAGGCTGAACCCAAGTTGTGAACAAGACTGTTTTTCTTGCTGGAGCACGTAAAGAAAAATGAACTCCCATGGTCATTCAGATTGTTGGCTGAATTCCATTCCTGAGATCACAGAGCTGAGAAGCCTGTGTTCTCCTGCTGGCTGGGAGCCACAGGGAGCCAGAGTCTATACTTGAAGACTGCTCCTTGCCTTTCTAATGCTTTTCATGTAGCAAAATTAGCAAGTCCCTTTCACACTTCAAATATCCCCAGCACAGACTTTTCCTTCTGTCCCAGCACTGATTCCAGCTGGAAAAATTTATTTATTTGCTTTTAAGAGTTAACATATATAATTAGATCAGGGTACCTAGGCAATTCATAATTCCCTATTTTAAGAAATACAACCTTACTGTCATTTTCAAAGTCCCTTTTTCTTTCTATGTAACAAATTCATAGATTGTAAGAATTAAGATGTGGGCATTTTGGGGAGGCCCTTCTACTTACTACAAGCTTAAAGGAATTATAACAACAAAAATAAAACTGTTCTGTGCTTGGCTAAGCAATACTCCATATTGGAATATTCCCATGCTAAGAATGGTGAGTATGTGGCAGAATATTACTGTCTTAAATTTATGCTAAGAGATTTAAACTAAATCTCTTTTTAAAAATAATTTTGTCATTTTAAAATTGTTTTAGAAGTTTTAAAATTGTGAAAGGACTACAGATAGATTTGGTATATCCCACATCCAGTTGCCCTCTTATTAATATTTTACATTACTATGATACGTTTGCCACAATTAATGAACCAATGTTGATACCTTTCTAGTAAGTAAAGTCTATATTTTATTCAGCTCCTCCCTCTTCTCTCCTGGACATCCTTTCTGGAAGGACTGAGTCAGGATACACAAAGTTAATACTTCTCCATTGATGGAGAAGCATGTCTGGGCACACTGGTGACCGGATTCATCTTAATCTCATCTTCTAGGCACACTCGCAAGGTTTCATATTTACGAATGACTATATTTCACACTCTTATGACCAGGCTACTCACCAGGTGAATCCTACAAAATGAACTTAGTCAATGCTATATGGAGAAGTGAGCCTAACCAAAAACTGCCAGAATGGCTTAACTATAAGATTATAAGATCTAATAAAATAGCATTGATTCAGGGATAATTTTTAATAGTCAATAGAGAAAAAGAATAATCACCTTCTCAAAAACAGACACAAAACATATTTAATGCGACATTGTTAATTCCTGTCATATACTAAGATATTTGTAAATGTTTTAAGCTCTGAGTTTTCCAGAATCAAATCTATTCTTTTCCTTGTAAAATGTCAAGCCTCCTCTTTCTGGCAGGGGTGACATTAGGTCAATCATAGATGGAACACCTTCTTCTACTGACATGCTGGAAGTTGCAGGTTGGAGGGAAAGTTAAGAAACTGGGGACTCTGGAAAATCAGAGTTAAAGAGTCACACAGCTGATAGCACAGGAAACAGCTGGCACTGGTATGAAAGCAGTAATTTGGAGACACAGATATGCCTAAAAGAAGGATTTTATAAAGGTGGAAGAAACTAGCTAAGGTAAACAAGTTGTGGCCACAGAACATGACCTTCACACATGGTTGCAATCTGAGCATTGTAGTCATTTTTCTGTCAGGGAGAGTACAACATTTAGAGTGTTAACTGAATATAGATCTCCAGGGATGTACACTAGATACATTTTCATGAAGAATAAGATAGAAAATAAAAGAAAGGAAGGTGCTTTTTAAGTACCTGGGCAATGTTTCTCTTTATAGAATAGTAACATCAAGTTTCATGAGAAGTTTGCTTTCCAAAACAAAGAAGAAGACAATGAAGCAAAACCATCACAATATATTCTGCTAAAAGTAACAGTTCTAGTAAGACATGTTTTTAAAACATATGTTAGGCCTTCAGAGAAGCCTAAATGTCAAGTCCACTTATATTTTATGACAGATCTCTGTGCAATTTTATAAACCTCTTCTGGCATGAAGGAGTTGCTGCTGAGCTGCTTGATATGTAGGCTCACCTGTCGTGCTTCACACATATATATATTTTTTATTCAAAGCTATATTTGTGAAAACAGCACAGTACACCCCTTGGTTTTGTGGTTTCCTCCTGTGCTGCTACAAAGAATTTCTTCAGCATTGCAGACTCTCCACAGAACCTGCACGCACAATAATAAGAATGCCCCTAAGGAAAATGCGTGTATTCACAAGATGTGAAGCCACCAAGGAAAGAAAGTCCACAAGAGGTTGTAGGGCTTTAACGTTGAGTGTTATCTTTTACATCAAAGGCGTTATTCCAGTTGATAGAAATGTTATTAACGATAAGTAGAAATGAAAAAACATTGGGGTTTCTAGTATGGAGTTGCTTAAAGGAGTTAGTGCCCTAAAACAAACAAACAAAAAACCCTTTCTTTTCTTATCCTAGCATTATTGACAGTTTGGGGAGGTGAATCTCTATTGTGCAGCATCCCCAGCTTCTCCTCAGTAGATGGCAGAAAGCACTTAAATTCTGGCTATCAAAACCTGCCTCCAGACTTTGCCAATATCCCCTAGGGCAAAGCAATCATTCCCAGGTGAGAACCACTTCCCCAAAGATTAAGAAAATTGTTCCTGAATCAGGCAGATTGTAGTCCCTTTTCAAACTCTATCACTCTGAGATCCAACTTAAGGGAGCAGTTCTTTATATTTCATTTATTAGTCCGTAAGATGTGAACTGTAGGGAAAATTGTAAAATAATTTTAAGTGGACAAAAAGATTACATGGTGTCTTCATTTTGTTTTTGTTTTGCCCAGGACCAGGTTTTAATCCGCCATCTCTGGTATATGGAGCTGGCGCTCTACTCCTTTGAGCCACAGTCACCACCCAGACATGTGTATTTTTTATACCTGTATGACATTTGTATGTGTATACGTATACATATTTTTGCTTTTTAATAGGACAAGGGAGAGTAGTCTGAATTGGGTTATGAAACCCCCGTGTGGAGTACCTCATCTCAGCCATTGAACTCGCCATTGAACTTCGCTAGCTGTGAGTCGGTTCCAAGCTCAGGAGACATCACTGGGCCCCAAGGTGGGATGGGTCCACGGCATCTCCTGCCCAGTCTAACCGTGTGCAGAGGCCCGCTCTCTGGGAATTCACCTCCCTGGGACTCAGGGAGAGCCCTGTTAGAGCTGCTTAACGGCCCTAGTCTCAGACCTTCCCAAGGGACAAGGGATTGGAGTGACATGGTGCACTCAGCTCGTGGCCCCACTGATGAGCTTCCCTCCGCCCTACCATATTTTTTTTAATTTAATTTATTTGAAAGATTACAAGGTGGGGTGTGGTGGCTTAATCTTGTAATCCTAGCATTCTGGGAGGCTGAGACAGGTAGATTGCTTGAGCTTGGGTGTTTGAGATCAGCCTGAGAAAGAGTGAGACTCTAGAGAAAGCACCTGTCTATTTAAAAAATAGCTGGACATTGTAGTAGGCACCAGTAGTCTCAGCTACTTGGCTACTCAGAAGGCTGAAGCAACAAGGTTGCTCAGAGTGAGTCTTTGACAAAAAAAAAAAAAAAAAAAGAAAGGAAGGAAGAGAAAAGAAAAAATGTTGTAAGTGAAATAATTGAAATAAATTCATGGTAAGCATCTAGAGAGTCAGAATTCCAAAATAATTATTACTGTTATCTTTAACAACAAATAATATTTAACATTAAAGATATACAAAAACAATGCAATAGTGTAATGGTATTAATTAAATTGTTTAAATCTTAATTTCTTATGAACATGCTGCCCAAATCATGATTTTTAATATATAAAGAAAATAAATGAAAAGAATTGTATTAAAAAAGCTATTCAGTTGTTTTCTTGTCTTTAATGTTCAATATCCATGTCCATGTAACCATCCTCTTTACTTTTACTTTTATAAATATGCTCTTTCTCTTAAACTGTGAAAATCTTAATTTTACCTGATTTCCCTATGTACCATTTTTCCTTTTCCTTTTTTTTTTTTTTTTTTTTTTGCAGTTTTTGCTGGGGCTGGGTTTGAATCCACCACCTCCAGCATATGGGGTTGGCGCACTACTCTTTTGAGCCACAGGCACTGCCCCATTTTTCCACTTTTTTGATACTTTGAAATAATTATGTTTAAAATAAACTTTTCCATTCATAAATCACTTAATATTTCTTCCTTTTTTCTAAGTGAAAATGAATAATAACTACATATTGAGGGTTAGCATATGCCCAGTAGTATGTGAAATCACTACATAGCTAATAATAATCTATTTATATTTTACTGTGTGCCAAAGTGTCAGCTCTTTTACATGTATCATTTCATGTAATCCTCAGAACAAATATTATATATTATTTTCATTCTCTTCCTTCTTCACACAAGAAGAAAGTGGGCGGCACCTGTGGCTCAAGGAGTAGGGCACCGGCCCCAGACACCAGAGGTGGGGGGTTCAAACCTAGCCCCAGTCAAAAAAAAAAATTAATTAACTAATTTTAAGAAAAAAAGAAGAAGGAAGTGAGGTGACAAGGTAGTCTTCTGCCAGAAGCTCACAGAATCATTGAGGTACAGAGACAGGATGACACACTCCAGGCCCCCAGTCTTCAGAACCAGCACTTTTACCCAATCACCATGCTACCTCTTTCGTGACCTATTCTATTTCTCATAACATTCCTTTCATGTGTGCATCACCCCACTCATACATATGCAAAAATGAGTTCAGAGAGGTAAGATGCACAGGAAAAAGTAGCTTACTGCATCATTTGAATGGCTTCTCTTCCACTCTCTCTGCCCTTATGTCCAATATGTCTAAAATTTATGTGATGTCCCTGCCTACTCCCTCACTCTTAATGAAAGCATTCTGGAGAGATCTTTGCCTGAACTTTTCATTTCCTTTACATATAGTTACTTCTGTGGTTACTATTTCAATTGTCGCTTCATCTAACAAACTTCAAAAATTAAAATTTTAGTCAAAATGTCTTGTCCAATTTCTATTCCCAAAGATCCAAAAGCAGAATGAACAATTCCCATCTAGAACCATGTTTGCAGAGGAGGGAGGCAAGATGGCCAACTGAAGCCAGCTTTCAGCAGAGGCTCCCATCAGAGGAAGAAACAATGGCCAGAAATAACCCAATGAAGCAGAAAATCAGGAGCTGAGCTGAGAGAGAGGATGGATAGGTTTGCATCACCCCTGATGTGACAAGCTGGGACTCCAAGGAAACAAATTTCAGGTACAAAACCCACCCCTAAGGAGGATGGGAATCCTTCCCCTCCCCCTCTCCAGGAAAGGGGCTTGAGTTAAGTAGAGAAAAGGGGACCTTTTGTTTCACCAAAGGGGAGAGAACAACTGAGGGCCAGGCCTCCCTCCAGAGAGATACCCCTGCAAGCCCAGGCAGTTTCTTGCCTGGGTCAAAAGTTGAAGGAATATTCTCCTTACCTTCCTGAATGCCCAATCCATCCATTTCCCCCTCTCCTGGTGTTCTGGAAGACTACTCTCTGCAAAATCTGGAGCTTTTGGCAGATGTTTGCTAGGGCAGGACATCTCATGAGCTGTGGGGCAGTTGGGCTGAAACTATAACTTTAATAGAGGCAAGAAGTCACAAGGGGAGAGAGACTAGCTCCATGTTGGAAAGAGCATAGCTTGGACCCACGCAACCAACCACTGGGGGCATCAGCCCATCAGCTCCCTGGCTCAGCAGCCCACAGTGGGCAGCTCATCTCCCTGGTAGCTCCTGCAACATATAGCCATGGCAGCAACTCCTGCCTGGTTCCTGTAACCTATGGACGTGACCAGTGACTCCCAGCCATTCCTGTTACTGAAGCAGCCCATAACTGGCAACTCTGCTTTCCAGCTCCCTGCCTGGCCCACGACCAGTGACTCCACCTTCGGCTTCTGTGACTCCTGAGGCCCCGAGGCCGGGGTCTCTACCCTCCAGCTTCCTGCCTCATTCCTGCAGCCTGAGGCCAAGGGTAGTGACTCTGCCCTCTGGTTCCCACACTGGGCTCATGTGACCCTTGCGACCAGTGGCCATATCCTCAAGCTCCCCACTGGCTCCTGCGACTTGCACACAGCAGTACCCCAGACCCACAGCACCACCCCCAACTGTGTGGTGGCTCCCCAGTCCCTCCCACAGAGGTCAAATTGAGCTGCCAGTGGACCCCCACTGTCTAGATGCTGAAGACCTTTTAAATTCTCCCACCTGATAGGTTTGTGTTGACCAGAACAATTGGTTTGGAACTGTTGACCGTGGCCAATCACCCAGGGACCCAACAAGGTTTTACCCTGGTTCTGTTGTTGTGGGAGAGATTCTCCTCTTCCAGTTGTCACCTGTTGGGGGACAAGGTGTCTTAGTTGCTTATAAATCACCACAGCTTTGATTTCAGCCCAAAGCCACTTATTTACTAGGATTGGACAAAGACTAGCTGAATACTGGTCAGTGCCATCTAGCCCCTCCACACCAAGCAAGTCTCCAGAATTTCAGTTTCCAAATGGGACCTTTATAAAGCTCTAAGCAAAAAGTCACAATCACCAGTCCCAGTTCTTTGATAAAGGGCTGGCTAATTACAACTCAGGGAGCCCTCAATTCATTTTCACCTTGCCAGCTTCTCTAGCCAAATGATTAAAATAATCATGAGGCCAAATCAGCAGAAAAACTCTGGCAACATGAATAATCAGAGTAGATCACCTCCCCCAAGGAATGACAAAGGAGATACAACAGAAGATCCCATTTATAAACACATGGCTGAGATGTAAGAAATCAAATTCAGAATTTGGATTGCAAATAAGATTAGCAGAATGGAGGTGGAGATGGAATTAGAAATTCAAGGAGCAATTCAAAAGTTGTGTCAAAAACTTAATGAATTCAAAGATAAAAATCACCAAAGATTTTGACATACTGAGGAACTTGCAACCCTCAAAGATTTGAGAAATACAGTAGAATACCTCAGTAACAGAATGGAGCAGGTTGAAGAAAGGATTTCTGACATTGAAGAAAAAGCTTTTGAATGCTCCCAAATGCTCAAAGACTAAGAGAAGTGGAGAGCAAAAATCAATCTTAGCCTTACAAAATTGTGGGGCCATTCCAAAAGAGCAAACAGTCACCTCACAGGAATCCCTAAAGGAGAAGGGGATGGTCCAAAAGGCAGAGATACTCTACTCCAAGAGGTAACTGAGGAGAACTTCCCAAGCATGGCAAGAGATTCTGAAATTCAGATAGCAGACAGTTTCAGAACCCCAGTACAACTGAACCCAAATAAAGCATCTTCTAAACACATTATAATTAACTTCACCACAGTTAATATGAAGGAGAAAATCCTGCAAGCAGCCATAAATTCATAACCTACAAGGGGAAGAATATTAGAATGACTGCAGATCTCTCTGCTGAAAATTTTCAAGCTAGAAGAGGGATAATCATGGACTTTCAATCTCCTAAAGCAAACAATTTTCAGTCCAGGATTCTGTATCCACCTAAATTGAGCTTCATTTATGACACAGAAGTTAAATACTTTAATAACATACACACATTGAAGAAATTTGCCATAACCAAACCAGCTCTTCTGGATATCCTCAGACCAATCCTCCATAATGACAAGCACAATGCTTTACCACCAAGTAAACTGTCTCTGAAATTCTTGACGAAAACGCAATTTCCACAGTGGTGCAAAGTTTCAAAATGTCCACTGGACTTTCGAAAAACTTGACACCCAAAATGCTACCAGGCTTATCAATACTCTCAATTAATGTAAATGGTTTAAACTGTCCTTTTAGAGGCGTAGGTTGGCTGACTGGATACAAAACCTCAGGCCAGATATCTGCTGCATACAAGAATCTCATCTTACCTTGAAGGATAAACATAGACTCAAGGTGAAGGGAAGGGCATCTGTAATGTAGGTAAATAGAAATGAGAAAAAAGCAGGGGTAGCAATTTGTTTTTGCAGATACACTAGCATAGGGGTTCTCAAACTTTTTAAACAGGGGGCCAGTTTTCTGTCCCTCAGACTGTTGGCGGGCCAGACTACAGTTTATAAAAGAAACTATGAACAAATTCCTATGCACATTGCACATATCTTGTTTTGAAGTAAAAAAACAAAATGGGAACAAATACAATATTTAAAATGAAGAACAAATAAAGTTAAATCAACAAAATTACCAGTATTTCAATGGGAACTATGGGTCTGCTTTTGGCTAATGAGATGGTCAATATCCAGTTCCATATTTGTGACGGCTAGTCATAACAAGTGAGGCAA
>CAUYON010196122.1:0-26328 GCA_963573935.1 Arctocebus calabarensis
GACCCATGAATGGATTAATAAATTGTGGTACATGTGTACCATGAAATATTATGCAGCCTAAAAGAAAGATGGAGACTTTACCTCTTTCATGTTTACATGGATGGAGCTGGAACTTATTCTTCTTAGCAAAGTATCTCAAGAATGGAAGAAAAAGTATCCAGTGTACTCATCTCTACTATGAAACTAATTTATAGGTTTCATACGAAGGCTATAACCCAACTATAGCACAAGAATATGGAGAAAGGGGTAAGGGAGGGGGGGAGTTTTGGGGGGAAGGAGGGTAATTGGTGGGGCCACACCTATGGTCCATCTTAGAAGGGTACAGGTGAAACTTACTAAATGCAGAATACAAATGTCTTCATACAATAACTAAGAAAATGCAATGAAGGCTATGTTAAACAGTTTCATGAAAACATTTCAGATTATATATGAAACCAGCACATTGTACCCCTTGATTGCACTAATGTACGCAGCTATGATCTAATAAAAAAATAAAAAATAAATAAATTCCCCCTTAGGTCTGCTTTTACTTAATGTCATAAATTTTGATAAATTTATCATTTAGTTCAAGAAATTTTTTTATTTCTGTCTTAATTTCCTCCCTGACCCAATAACTGTTCAGCATAGGATTTTTCAATTTCTATGACTTTATGTAGAGTTAAGTGTTTCCATTTGAGTTCATTTATAATATTATTCCACTATGGTGTGAGGAGGTACATAGTATAATTTCTATTTTTTAAATTTGAGGAGATGCATTTGGTGTCTAACGTGTATTCAATCCTAGAGAATGTTTCATATGCTGTAGAGAAGAATGTATACTCAGTAGTTTGGAGGTAGAATGTTCTGTAAATGATTGTTAAGCCTATTTGCTCTAGAGTCTTGTTTAAGTCCACTGCTCACTTTCTGATTGTAGGATCTTTTCTGTCTAGTGCTGTCATTGAGGTGTTTACATCCACAGCAATATGATACTGCTGTTTATATTGGTTTACTTCTCGTAGGGTTTGTTTTATGAATCTGGGCACACTTGTTTTAGGGGAATAAATATTTAGGATGGTTATATATTCTTGGTGAATTGCTTCCTTTACCATTACATTATGACAATCTTTGTCTTTCTTTACTATTGTTATTTTGAAGTTTAATTTATCTGATATAATGGCTAACCCTAATTTCTATTTCTATGGATTTTTTCGCATCCCTTTACCTTGAGTCTGAGTAAGTCCTTGTCAGTTATATTTGTTTCATACAGACAGAAAATATTTGCTTCTATTTTTTTATCCATTCACCCAGCCTATGTCTCTCTAGTGGGGAATTTCAAGCCATTCGTGTTTATTGAAGGAATTGGTAAGTGGCATTCTTTCAAGTCCTTATTGAACCTTACTGCTTTCCTTTATGTACTGATCCATTATTTTCTGAGCTTTAGATGTTGGATGATTTTACAGTACTGGGTGACTACCATGTTGACCAGTGTATAAAAAGGCAGATCTGAATATTTATTGCATAGCAGATCTGGACTTGACAAGTTTCCTCAGTGTTTACTTGTCTGAAAAGTCTTTATTTCTAGCTCATATAAGAAACTTAATTTTAGAGAATATTAAATTCCAGGGTGGTCATTATTCAGGAGGGTTGTTCATGGAGGAGGGCACTAAATGCTTGTGTACTAGGGCCCTAAGCTGGGATCTTTCTGCCCTTATCTATTAGTGCAGTTTTTGGTTGGAAAGAAAGGGCACTCTCTGAAATCACTATTCCTTGTGCCCATACAGGACACTCCCATCAGCCGAGTACGTGTGGGCCCCCTAGGTCTCTGACTCCAGGTCTCAAACCTCTCTCTGGGATGGGTCTGACCCACATTTATGTATCTAGATTTGTGAAAAAATTGTTTTGCTGTTGTGTGGGTATTTATTAAATGCACAAATAATCTTGAGTAATATGGACATTTTAACAATGCTTATTCTGCTGACAGGTAGGGAGTTCCCAGATTGTGTACTTCTATTCCACTGCAAGTCCTCGAAGAGAGTGGTGTGGACCCCACAATCTGCAAGAACCTCAGACTGAAGCACACACTCCTGAACTTCTCAGTTCCAACAGCCCATCCTTTTGTAATAAGTAGGAGAGGGGCTGTAGAAGCCAGTTATTTGGTGCACCAGAGTGTGAGGCACTTGGTTGCCATAGAACCAGGGGCTAGGTTCATATACCTCTCTGAATGCCACACTCTTATCTAATATGATGGTTTCCCTGAGAGAGATTGGGAATGCTTCCTGATCTGTTCCTCAGCACTCCACCAAACACTACCATCAGATATGTACCTATAGGTTTCCTTGACTCCCATTTTCATCTCCAAGACTTCTCCCTGCCTTCCTGTACACCTCTTTGTAATCCGGAGGACAACTTGTTTGAGCTTGTGGCCTAAAACCACACATGATGCTGGCATGTGGGGAATTTCCAAGTTGTGTACCCCAATTTTCCTCAAACTATTATGGGCATGGGGCTGGGTCCCAGTCTCTGTGGAAATCTCAACCTGACATGGACACCCAATAGAGAGAAGTACCCATTCATGAATTTCTCACCCTAAACTTCACCTGCTGTTGTAATGAGTGAGGGAAGAATCACAGCTCTGTGTCACTCAAGCTTGAAGTGCTTTATTGGTTTCAGTGAATAGGGTGGATCAGAGATGTCTCTGTCATGTCTCTCTGGGATCCACAGCTGAGCTGTGACTGTTCTCTTCTCCCAACTATCTTATATCCTACCTTCTTTCCAGAACTGTCTGACAGATAATGCATCTAGTTAGCCTCTGGATTGAAGAAAGCTGGCACTCCAGCATCTTGTGGCCCTCTCCTGGAGGGAGCCTCTTATAGACTGCCTAAGCTCTGGGAACACACTATTTCACTCCACTGTTTCTTGTTTGCTGCCATGCCTGGGCTCATGGAGGTTGGGACAGGCTTCAATAAACTTAGTGGCATACTGTTCAATGAAGACATGTAGGAAGAAGAGGGGAATCCTCCCTTACCCTTTCACTGAGCTCTAAGTCTCTCTAGGTTTAATCTCCATCAATAATTTCTTTTTGTATTCTTCTCAGCTTCACAACTTTTTTTCTGTGAAGTTCCAGTTGTTGCAGAGAATTGAACGTCATGCTTACAGTAACATGTAGAGGATTGAACATCATGCTTATAATATCAGTTATCAATCTCAGAACTCCTGCGAGAAATTACCAAGAGCAATACATTATACTGGAAAGCCTTTAAATCCCTTGTGACTTAGAGGCAAGCCACCAAGTAATCCCAGAGGAGCAAAGATTGGTCCTATGGTAGTAAGGCTGATTTTAAACATTAAGCATTTTATGGCAGTTCCTTGAAGAAACAGTGGAGGAAATGCATTATGGTAATTCAAATTAAACAATTACAAGATGGATTAAATGATCTAACTATGAAAAACACTACTCCACCAATGGCACCTCCAGTGCCTCCATATCTGGACAAGCCTTCAAATCCAGATAATTTCTCTACAGCATCCATCATGGAGGCTTTATTAGAAGGCAGAAAAATAGGAGATTTTACTTTTCTGGACCCTTCAGTACTTTTTCCTGTTGTTGTGACTGATATTCCACCCAGTTCACAATACCCTCAAGGGGCACAACAGTATGACCACCATATGATTACCTTTAAAACTTTAAAGGACTTAAAACAGGCTGTAACACAATATGGTATGCAATCCCCTTTTTCTAGAGGTTTATTACAAGGACTGGTACCAGAATAGCGTTTTATTCCCTACAATTGGGATATGATAGCTAGAACAATTCTAGAATCAGGACAATATTTACAGTTTAAAACATGGTGGAAAGAAGAGGCTGATTTAATGAAGATACAGAACCAGCGAAGAAACATTAATAGAACATTGGAACAACTCACTGTGTCTAGACAATGGATGGGAATACCATGACAATTACAAGATGATGATACAGCCATAGTACAAACCAAGCTATGCTGCCTTAGAGCATGGGATAAAGTTTAGATATTTACAAGTGTTTTATTAAGGTAATTCATACAGGGAATGAGCCTTAAACTGATTTCTTAGCACAATTGAAAACTTCAGTCAATAAGACTCTGGCACAACCTGAACTTAGGGATATGCTGTTTTTTCAAATCTTAGCTTTTGAAAATGCCAATTTAGAATGTCAAAAGGTTTTATGTCCTTTAAGAGCAGAAAATTCCCCTTTAGAAGAATACATATGGGCATGTTCAGATGTAGGAATTGAACCATACAAAGCTAATCTCCTTGTGGCTGCCTTAAAGGATGGATTCAAATCAAATTTTGTCAAATGTCACAATTGTGGGAAATTAGGCCATGTCAGGAAAGAGTGTCACAAAGGCAAGAGTAATAATGACAATAATAACTGGGATTTTACTTCTAATAACCAAGGAAGACAGGGTGGATGCAAGCCCCCAGGCATTTATCATAGATGTTAGAAAGGATTTCATTGAGCAAATGAGTGCCACTCTCAATTTGATAAGAATGGGACACCCCTCCAGCAGGGAAACTATCAGTCAGGCCAGATCCAGGGCCACGGACAAACAATACGGGTATGGGATACACCCATTCACCAGCTACTTAAACCCATCCAATCCCTTTTACACTCCACCCCAGGAAGTGACACACTAGATTTTCCAGCCTATGATAATGTGTTACTGTTCCCTAACGTGGGGGTGAAACAGCTAAAAACAGGCATTTGTGGCCCTTTTCCTCCTGATTCAGTTGGTTTATTACCAGACAGAAGTAGTTTAACATCTCATGGTATGCATGTACATAATATACATACCAGTGTAATTGATAATGATTTCATGGGAGAAATACAAATTATGATGTCAGTAGATCAACCAACACAAATTTTATCCAGACAAAGGTTTGCTCAGTTATTACTTTTGCCTTATATCAAATTACAAACCACAGATAAAAAATGCACTGGCAGCTTTGGCAGTATGGGCAGTATATTCTGGCAAACAGTCAGTGATCAAAATAGACCTCAATTAACACTCATCTTAAAAACTAAATCATTTACTGCCCTGTTAGATACTGGTGCTGATATGTCTTTCATGACTTTAAAAAAATGGTCTAAGGGATGGTCAAAGCAAATAGTTGATGTCACCTTTATTGTATCAGAAATTTAAATTCAGTCTTTCAAAGTACTCTACATTTGTCTTATTCTGGACCCAATAATCAAAATGCTTAAATTCAGCCTTACATAACTGATATCACATTTAATTTGTTGGAGAGAGACTTGCTCCAACAATGGAAACCTATAATAACTATACCACCCATATATAATAATTATTTTCAGATGTCAAATTTAGCCTAGTGGCCACTGCCCTAAAATATACTCTTAAATTATCTCAGAAAAGCAACAATCCAGTGGGGGTTGAGCAGTGGCTGATAACTTAAGAGATACTAGATGCATTACAAGTATTAATATAAGAACAATTCGATAACAACATATTGAACCTTCTAATAGCCCTTGGAATTCTCCAATTTATGTAATAAAATGAAATCAGGTAAATGGAGAATGCTTACTAATTTCCGTAAAGTTAATGAAACAATTGTTCCTATGGGACCCTTACAGCCCGGGTTGCCATTACAATCTATGATTCCTTCTAAATGGTATTTATATGTAATTAAAAGATTATTTCTTCACTATATACTTACACTGTGATGATTACCCTCATTTTGCTTTTTCTGTTCCCTCTTAATCAATAAAGACCATATTAACAATTTCAGTGGAAAGTCCAACCACAGGCATGGTAAAGAGCCCCACCTTGTGTCAGCATTTTGTTGATCAACCATTACAACAAATAAGAAAGAAATTTCCTTCAGCCTATATCATTCATTATATGGATGATATTTTGTTCTTACATCAAAGTTTAGCAATCCTTCAAGAGATATTTACACATGCCATTTTGGTATTAAAATCATATTGCCGGCTAGGCATGGTGGCTCACGTCTGTAATCCCAGCGCTGTGGGAGGCTGAGGCGGGTGGATTTCCAGTGCTCACAGTTCGAGATCAGTATAAGCATGAGTGAGCCAGAGAAAAGACCCCATCTCTACCACCAGGAAAGAACACCGCCAGGCTTTGTGGCGAGCGCCTGTAATCCCAGCTACTTGGGAGGCAACTGGCCCGCAAATTGTTACAAGGAAGGACAATGGAAAAAAAAAAAAAAAAAAAGGAAACTAAGAAAAGTAAAAGCCAGCTGAAATTAAAAGCAAATAAGTAAATAAATAAATAAAATAAAATCATATGTCCGTCAAATAGCCCCAGAAAAAATTCAAACTTCATCTCTTTATAATTATTTAAGATATAAATTAACAGGAACAAAAATATGCCCTCAACATGTTAATATTAGACTAGATTCTCTTTCCACTTAAAATTATTTTAAAAAATTATTAGGTCATATCTATGGGCATCAACCTACATTAGGAATTCCCACCTATGCTTTAAACTATCTCTTTAAAATTCTAGAAGGCCCTGTAGACAAAAATAGTCCATGATCACTCACCCCTGAAGCAAGAAAGGAGTTACAGTTAATTGAAAAAGAATTTGCTACTAAAGAACTAGATAGTGTTGATATTAAATTTCTCATTCATTTAATCATTATTGCAAGCTCTCATTCACCCACAGGGGTTAATTATCAAGAAGATGCACTTCATGAATGGTTATTTTTATCTAATAAACCCACACAAAAATTGCAATAACATTTGGATGAAATTTGTGAATTAGTTGCTAAAGGCAGGACTAGAATTTGACAGCTTATTGGGTAAGAGCCATGTTCCATTATTGTCTCTTTTACAGAAAAACAAATGCAACTTAATTTTCAACTTTCTCTGCCCTGGCAAAAATCTTTTGCTTCTTTTATAAACCTCATTACTAACATTTGTCACACTGATAAAAGATTTCAATTTTTAAAGCTTACCTCTTGAATTATCACTCAAATTGTAAAGGATTACCGAATGATGGATGCCATTACCTTTTATATGGATGCTACCAAAAATGGCAAGGCTGGATATACTGATGGCTCTAATTCAAATTTGTTCAAAGTCCTTACGATTCTCTCCAGAAGAATGAGATGTACACTCTTTTACTCTTACTCCAGGATTTTAACTATTCTCTGAACCTTGTCATTGACTCTCAATAGTCTTGTTTTGATATTAAATATTGGGAAACAGTCACTATTACTTCTACAGATGAAATCTATTCTCTTTTTCTTTCTATTCAAAACTTACTTCACTGCCACCGTTATCCATTATACACCACGCACATTAGAGCACACAATAATTTGTCAGGTCCAATGACTTCTCTAAACTCTCAAATAGATAAAGCTTTTATTGCCATCATTCAAGAGACATCAACTTTCCATTCTTATACACATGCAAATGCAAAACTTCTTCATAAAAAATTCAATATTACAGAAGTTCAATCTCAACATATGCTATGAACTTCTCCATTCTGTTTAAAAATGAAGTCATGAACTTTCTCTGAAGGAACTAATCCCAGAGGGGAAACATCCAACCAAATCTGGCAAATGTATGTAACTGTCATTCCTTCTTTTGGTAAATTAAAATACGTACACCACACTGTTGATAGATATTCTCACTTCTCCTAGGCAATAGCTCTACCTGGAGAAAAAGCTCATCATGTGATACAAAATTTACTAGAGTGCTTCAATATCATGGGTTCACCCCAATCCATAAAAACTGACAATTATCCTTCTTATTCAGATCAGAAAGTACATTCTTTCCCTTCATTTTGGAACATACATCTCTCTCACAGCATCCTTTATAATTCACAAGGATAAGCCATTATAGACTGTCAACATAGAATACTCAAAAATATGCTTTTAAAAGAGAAAGGGGGAGAAAATGATGATATAATCCCTATTAATATTCCCAGATATAACCTTACAAGAGCCTTATTTACTCTTAATTTTTTAAATTTGGATAATGAAGGAAGTATAGCAGCAGGATGTCATTGGACATCTCCTACTCACCCCAAACCTCCGCAAATACAGCAACCTATCTTTTACAAAAAACCTGATAGTACAGAATGGAAACCTGGGTATGTGTTACAATGGGACCAAGGTTTTGCTCATATCATTACAGAACAACAAGAGAGGCAGTAACTGCTGTTTGGATCAAACCATGACATGAGCAAGAGACCTCGCCAGCATTTTGATGAATCAGCCTTCACTGATATCCTTAACAACATGACCATTTTGCAGACCAATCTACACCACCCTTTCCAGGAACCACTAATGCCACCTTCTTCTCATGAGGACAGATAAAGAAGTTGTCAGCAGCAGCTGAAAACTTAGTGAAATGACAAGGTAAACCACTAACAGTAGAATTCTCGTTTTGGGCCATGATTATATTCATACAGACAAAGGTAAGTGCTTCCTCCGCAAACTTTTCATATTTGGCTTGTCTTTCCAATCCACCTTTAAATACAGTTGTATCCTGGAATGACCCTACTATTCCTATTTATGTCAATGATTCAAGTTGGTTACCTGGTCCTTATGACACTCGGGGACCACTTAAACCAGAGAAGAAGGAACTCACATTTTTAATTGCACTGTGGGAGTTTCTGACCTATGCATATGCATAGGAAATGGCAGCCATTGTCTTAAACCAGCTCCTACTGCCTAGCTCTCCATTGTTTGTAGTAATACAGGAACTAAACATATGAAAACTATGCTATTTCTCCAAACTTCAGCTAGGGATGGATCTGAAATCATAAACAATACTATCCTTTCATTTGACCTACCAATCTGCACTATGCCTATCGCCATCCATTTGTCTGAATGGGTGCAATGGACTACATGCAGAGGAGAAAAACCTCGGGTACTAGAGAATACTTCTCATTGATTGGGGACCCTACGGGTCAGCTCCAAATAAACATCTAGGTAGTGAGTTACGCTAGCATCATAAAAACAACATAGCTGAACATTCCTCTATCATCTGGAATTAGGGAGGTATGTCTCCTCCTATGCCTATGCTAAATGAAACCACACAGCACCACCCTTGGAAACTTTCTTCAGCCTTTCTACCATTATTTCCTTGGAGAGGTAAGAATAATAATAACAATACTATGTTAACTTTCACTTATAATGAGTCTCATTTTATCAGAGCCTGTGTGAGACTTCCATATCTATTACTAAAAGGACCTGTTCAGTGGCATCCAAACGACTCTATTGTTACTTGTTCTTATTTATTTATTTATTTTGTAGTTTTTGGCTGGGGCTGGGTTTGAAGAGTCCTTTTATTGAGAAGATACATAATGGGTGAAAAAAAAGAGACCTCCAGCACATGGGACTGGAGCCCTACTCACTGAGCCACAGCCGCCACCCTATTTTTACTTGTTCAAACTGTACTTTGTTTTAATTCCTCTATTCCTTTTAATTACAATGTTGAAAGCATTTATGTTTTAAGAGCTCATATAGGTATTTGGCTGCCTGTTAAGATGAACAGCCCCTGGCAGGATTCTCCATCAGAATTGCTTCTTCAACATTTAATAGAAACTTTAAAGAAAAGAGCTAAAAGAATGATTGGATTCATCATATCCGTTATTATAGGTATTATTGTAGCAACAGCCACAGCAGCTACTGCTGGAATGAACCTTCATCAAAGCATACAAATGGTTGATTTTGTTCAAAGCTGGCATAAAGAGTCAGAAAGATTGTGAACTGCACAATGAAGAATAGATTCTGAAATCAATAGTAAATTAACTGATTTAGAGGAAGCTTTAGTTCTTTTAGGAGATCAATTAGTTAGTTTGAAAAGACAAACCAAATTATGTTGAGATTGGAATATTTCTTCTTTGTGTTACTCCTGTACATTGGAATAATTCCCATTTCAGCTGTGATAAGGTGAAAAAAAACACCTTTTCTCTCAAGCATACATCACTGCTTAAATTATTGATTTACAACAATGTATTTCTGATATTTTTTCTAAATAATTACAATTATTACAGGAGACGAAATTTTGCAAAGTATTTCTGATAGCATTGCTATTATTTCACCTTTTTCTTTTATGAAAAATCTTTTCATGTACTTCTGGTATAATCCTTTTGCTTATCATTTTTGCCCTTTTATTTTTTTGTATGGCAAGAAGAAGAGCCACCGAGAGAGAACGACTATTGAAACAGACAAATGCAGTTTTTTCCCTAACTCTACACAAGTCACTTTTAAAAACAGAAAGAGGGGAATACAGAGGATTAAACATCATATTTACTACAACAGACACCAATATCATACATAGTTCATCTGAGGAATTAGTGAGAACAAGACATTCTCCTAGGAAGCCTGTAAATCTCTTGTGACTTGGAAGGGAAGCCACCAAGTAACTGAGTAACCCTGGAGGAGCAAAGTTCAGTCCTGTAGTAGTAAGGCTAATGTTAAACATTAAGCATTTTATGGCAGTTCCTTGAAGGATTAGTGCAGAAAAATTACATGTAGTATCTTTGGAGATCATTTCCTTTACCACCCTTGAGGATTATTTCCTTGCATACAGATTCGCTTGGCACCTATGAGATCATTTCCCTGAGCACACAGCCCCTGCATGTGTTTGCTTAGTAATATTTTCACCCATTATGTATCTTCTCAATAAAAGGACTCTTCAAGAAGTGCTCAAGGCTATCCTGCACCTATGGTTAGCCTCATCTCTTGCAGCATGTACTGTCAATCCTTGTCTCACGTGATCATTTTTGAGGTTGCGACAAAGAATGCGTTTCAATTCCATTCAGGAAAAGCTGAAAGGATGCAAAGCTGCCATCTTTTCTTATGGCTAAATAATACTCCATGGTATACATATACAACAGTTTGTTATGGTAATGCATTCATGGGTTGATGGGTGTTTGGGTTGCTTCCATGACTTGGCAATTATGAATTGAACTGCAGTAAACATTCTGGTGCAAATGTCTTTGTGGTAAAATGACTATTGTTCTTGTGGATAGATAGCCAATAATGGGATTATGGGATCAAATGTAGCATCAACTTATAGTTCTTTAAGATTTCTTCATGTTTCTTTCCACAGAGTTTGTATTAGTTTGCAATCCCACCAGCAGTGTAGGAGTGTACCCTTTTATCCACGTCCACAGCACCATCTGTAGATTTGGGATGTTGTGAAATGCATGAATCTTACTGGAGTTAGGTGATACCTCAGAGTAGTTATGACTTGCATTTCACTGATGATTACAGATGCTAAGCATTTTTTCATGTGTTTGATGGCCATTTGTCTGTCTGCTGGCCATTCATCTGTTGTCTTCAGTGAAGTCTTTCCAAGTCTCTTGCCGACTTAGAAACTTGTTTGCTTTTTTCTTGTTGATTAATTTGAGTTCTCTGTAGATTCTAATCAGGTTTTTGTCAGATTTGTAACAGGCAAAGATCTCACGTTCTGGAGAATGCCCATTTGCTTTGGATGTGGTATGCTTAGCTGTGTAGAAGCTTTTCAGCTTGATCAAATCCCATTTATTCATTTTTATGTGTGGCAATTGTCATGGGAAGTCTTCTTCATAAATTCTTTTCCCAGGTCAATATTTTCAAGCATTTTCCCCACACACTCTTCTAGATTTTTAAAAAAATTTTTCTTGTGTTAAATTTCCTGTCTTTTATACATGAATACTCAATTTTTATTAGTGGTGAGGAGTGAAGTACAGTGTTCTACATGTAGCTAGCCAGTTTGCACAGCACTGTTGATAAAATAGGGGTTCTGTTCCCCAGTTCATGCTTTTGTTCAATTTATCAGAGATCAAATGTGGAAATATGGCTGGATTCATCTCTAGATTCTCTATTCTATTCAGTATATATATATATATTGTGTGTGTGTGTGTGTGTGCCAATAACATGTTATTAGGATCACTATACAGTTGTAGTATAACCTGAAGTCTGGTAAAATGATCCCTCCAGATTTGTTTTTATTTTGAACACTTATATTGGCTGTTTTTTTCCCTGGAAATAAATTATTACTTTTTCAACTTCTTCAAAGTATGACATTTGTGCTTTGATGAGGATTGTATTAAATCTGTAGTTTGCCTTGGGTATTATGGACATTTTAGGACTATTGATTCTTCCCTGCATGAGTATGGTATTTTCTTTGGTTTTATAATGTCTTCTCTGAGTTACATTCTTGGGGATTTGTACTTCTCTTTATGGAGTTCTTTCACTTCCTTTGTTAAGTATATTCTTAGTTATTTCACCTTCTTTGGAGATACTGTAAAAGGTATAGAGGCCTTAATTTTAATCTAACCTTGACTGGTACTGGAATATATGAAGGCTATTGGTTTGTGAGCATTGATTTTGTGTCCCAAGATGCTGCTATGTTCCTTGATCAATTCTAAGAGCTTTGTAGTTGACTCTTTGGGGTTTCCTAGGTACATGATCATTTCATATGCAAAGAACAAGAGTTTGACCTCCTCTGTCACCACTTGAATACACTTGGTCTCCAAATCTTGCTTAATTGCAATGGCTAGGACTACCAGAACTATGTTGAATAGCATTGGTGACAGTGGGAATCCTTGTCAAGTTCCAGATTTGAGTGGAAATGCTTTCAGTTTTACTCAATTCAATATGATATAGGGTCTGGTTTTGTTGTAGATGACGCCTATCAGTTTAAGAATTGTCCCACCTATGTGTATTTTCTTAACTGTTGTTATCAAAAAATGATGCTGGATATTTTTAAAAGCATTTTCTGGATCAATTGAGAGAATAATGTGGTCTCTTTCTTTATTTTATTTATGCAATGAATCACATTTACAGATTTACATATGTTGAACAACCTTTGCATTCCCGGGATAAAACCTACTTGATCATGATGTGTATCTTTTTTAATATGTCACTGTATTCTGCTTGCTAAGATCTTACTGAACATATTTTGCATCAATATTCATTAATGCTATTGGCTTACAGTTTTATTTCTTTTGTTCTGTCCTTTCCTGATCATGGTGCATAATTTTTTTTACATTTGTCACTGTTATATGTTTACTAAGATCTTGTTGAATATTTATGTATCACTATACATTAATGATATTGGCCCATAGTTTTCTTTTGTGGTATTGTCAAGTTCTTTCCTGTATTTGAAATGTACTAAGTATTCAAAGAGGGATAAAGGAGAAAAAACCCTGGATATTCCCTGAGAGAGTTATGGTATCATTCCAAAAGATCACACATCTGAATTATAATGACTCCTAAAGTAAAAGAGAATGGTCCTAAAGACATTGATGTTCTACTAGAATACATTCTGGTGGAGAATTTCCCAAGCATTTAAAGAGACACAAAACTTCAGATAGTAGGTAGTTTCAGAACCCCATCATGACTCAATCCAAATGAAGCTTCTTCTGGATATATCCAATTAATCTTATCAAAGTTAATCTAAAGTAGAAAATCCTGCAAACAGCAAGGCATAATAAAAGTATTATTTACAGAGTGAAAAATATTACAGATCTTTTAGCTAAATCTTTTCAAGTCAGAAGATGATGGTCATCAGGCTTTAACCTTCTTAAACAAAAAAATTATCACCTTAGAACCTTGTATACTGTTAAAGCAAGTTTCATTTTGGATGAAGAAATCAAATATCTTACTAACATGCAAATGTGGAGGAAATTTGCAATAACTAGACTAGCTATACAAGAAGTAATCAGATCCATTCTTAATCATTACCAGAATAATCTACCACCAAAGTAAACACACACAGAAATTGAAGAATAAAGCTTAGTATGCACAAAGGTGAAAGTGATAAAAATAAGCACTGGGCCTCTAAAAAATGAGATAATAAAAATTGCACCATACCTGTCAATTCTCTCAAGTATTAATGGTTTGAATTCCCCTCTAAATAGGTACAACCTGGCTGATTAGACACTTTTTATGCCTCTTAAATGGCTGGGACTGTGGGTCACTGCCATGGCACATGGAAGGTTTTTTCTATATTGGGGGAAGTAGGATTTCACTCTTACTCAGCTAGGTCTTGTGGATATATCCTTAGGTGATCCCCTAAAATAGCCCCATAGCATCCTAAGATTGCTAGTGTGGGCCAGTTGCTAGTGTCCTGCCTATTACTCTTTTTATTTTTTCACTTCTTTCTTCTAGTTTTATTTTTTTTAATCTTTCTCTTTTTATATTCTTTTGTCTCCCTTTCATTCTTGTACCTAAAGTTCCTCTCAATATTAAGGTAAAGATGATGAAGGTTAAAGAGATAAATGTGAGAGAAGTAAATACAGGAAAGAAGGGAACAAGAAAAAAGCACATATAAGGAGGAACTAACAAAAAATTCCGGCAATATGAAAAATATCACCTCCCATAAAAGATCATGACACATCTATAACAGATGATACATTCTATAAAGAAAACAAAGAAATAACAGGAAGGAAATTTAGAGTATGGATGGCAAAAACAATAAAGAAATTTGAAAAGCAAGTTGAAAACCACCGAAAGGAAATCCAAAAATAAACCCCAGAAATAAAATAAATATTTGATGAGATTAGAAAGGATAAAATAAAGCTTAGAGAACAGAAGGAGTCATACAGGGCATTTAAAAATGCAGTAGAAGTTTTCAATAAAAGATTGAACCATGCAGAAAGGAGAATCTCAGAGGTTGAAGGCAAGGCTCTTGAGCGAACCCTGTCATTTGAAGAAACAGTAAAGAATAGAATAAAATCACAGAAATCTCTTTGAGTATTATGGGACTAAATTAAACATACAAATCTATGACTTGTAAGTATCCCTGATGGAGAAGACTGACCCAAAGGTATGACTGCCCTACTGGAGGATGCCATAAATAAAAATTTTCAAAACATCAAGAAAGATTCAGACAAACTTTAGACAAATATCAAACCTCAGTTCATCTCAATTCAGAGCGTCTCTTAAAAACGTTATAATTAACCTGGAGATAGCATTCTGCACACTCCCAGGAGTATGCAGTAGCTTATATACATGGCAAAACCTTCGGGGGCGGGGGGCGGGACCAGATTTTTCAGTAGAAACTTTGTAAGCAAAAAGAGAGTGTTCACCTGTGATCAATCTTCACAAACCAAATTCCTTCAAGCTCAAGATTCTGTATCTTGATAAACCATTAAATGGAGAAATCAAATCCTTTATAGAAAAGCAAACATTAAGGAAATAGCCACTGCAATACTAGCTCTGCAGGAAACACTTAACACCTGTACTGTACACAGACCATCACAGTGGGCCACCACCAAAGAAAACATACTCAGAAAATAAAGGACAAAATCTAGATTCCACAACTGAACAAATAATGAAACTAGGCAACACAACTCTACAAAAATATGCAAAGATAACTTCACCATATTTACCAGTTCTCTCAATAAATGTGAATGACCTGAATTCCCTAATGAAGAGGAATAGACTGGCTTACTGGATTAAAAAAAGCACAAGCTCTCTTCAGAAAACACATCTAACATCCAAGGACAAAATAAGACTAACAGTGAAGTGATGGGAGAGAATGTCACAGGTGAGCAGAAATCAGAAGAAATCAGATGTCACTATCCTTTTGTTAATACAATTTGCTTTGAAGCAATAAAAGTAAAGAAAGATAAAGATGAACACTATAAACTAGTCAAGCAAAAAATAAAATGAGAAGAAATTTCAATTCTAAATATATATGCACCCAACCTAAATGCTCCCACTTTTATAGAACAATCCCTATCCCACCTAAAAAATATGATATCTTATACCATAATACACGGGGACTTCAACACCCACTGAAAGAAATGAAAATATCCTTCAAGTGTAAGTTAAACAAAGAAACAATGGACTTAATGATAAATCTAGAGCAAATGGCATTAACAGACATATACATAATATACAACTCCTATTATACTAAGTATATGTTCTTCTAGTCAGCTCATGGATCATTCCCCCAAATTTACCCCATCCTATGACACAAATCAAAACCCAACAAATTTAAAATAATATAAATTATACCATGTGTCATTATGGTACACAGTGGAATAAAGGTAGAAATCAACTCCAACAATAATGACAAAAAATAACTTTATCCCAAACAAAATCGTAGAAACTAAACAATTTTACGAAGACTGAAACTGGACCCTCACCTTTCACCATTAAAAAAATTGATTCTCACTGGATAAAAGATTTATACTTAAGATATGAAACCATAAAGATACTTGGAGACAGCACAGCCAAAATACTTGAAGAAATTAGGCTGGGAGAATATTTTATGAGGAGGATGATCCTGGCAATTGAAGCAACACCAAAAATATATTATTTGGATCTGATCAAACTGAAAACCTTCTGCACATCCAAGAACACAGTAAGTAAAGCAAGCAGAAAACCCTCAGAATGGGAGAAGATATTTGCAGGTTATGTTTCTGACAAATTTTTTGTAACTAGAATCCACAGAAAGCTCAAACTAATTAATAACAAAATAACAAATAACCCCATTTCATTGGGGTCAAGAGACTTGAACAGAAGCTTCTCTGAAGAAGACAGGCACATGACCTACAGACACATGAAAAATGCTCATCATCTTTAATCATCAGAAAAATGCAAATAAAAACCACTTTTAGATATCATCTAGCTCCAGAAAGAGTAGCCCACATCACAAAATCCTCGAACTACAGATGCTGGCATGGATGTGGAGAGAAGGGAATACATCTGCACTGCTGGTGGGGATTCGAGCTAGTATGTTCCTTTTGGAAAGAAGTTTGGAGAACTCTTAGGAACTAAAAGTAGACCTGCCATTTGATCCTGTAATCTCTACTCTAGGTATATATCCAGCAGACCAAAAATCATTTTACAACAAAGATATTTGCACCAGAATGTTTATTGCCACCCAATTCATAATTGCCAAGTCATGGAAGAAGCCCAAGTGCCCATTGACCCACAAGTGGATTAACAAAATGTGGTGTATGCATACCATGGAATATAATGCCGCCATAAAAAAGATGGAGACTTTACATCTTTTATGTTTACATGGATGGAGCTGGACAATATACTTCTTAGTAAAATATCTCAAGAATGGAAGAAAAAATATCCAATGTACTCAGTACTATTACGAAACCAATATATACTCACCCACACTTTCATACAAATGATAAAATACAACTATTGCCCAGAATGAAGGAGTGTAGAGGAGGGTGAGGCAATGGGAGGGAGGAGCCTGGGTAAAGGGAAGGTAATTAGTGGGTCCTCACCTATGGTCCATAGTGCAAGGATACATCACAAATATATTAACAGTAAAAATGTCTTAACACAGCAACTAAGTAAGTGAGGTGAAGGGTATGTTAATCAACTTGATGTAAATACTCCAAATTGCATGGAAAATCAGCATATTGTACCCCATAAATGCATTAATATATACAGTTACGATTTAATAAGAAAAAAATCACCAATAAATACTCAGACATAAATGCTAATAAAAAATAATAAACAATTTTATGCTGCATGAAAGTTGGGTGGAGCAGGACATAAAGATGAAAATCATTAGATTATTTGATTAAAATTACAATGAAACCACAAGCTATCAAAACCTATGTGATACTGCAAAAACAGTCCTAAAGTGAAATTTATCACATTAAAAGCCCACATGAAAAAAAAAAGAGTGCAAATCAACAACCTAACACATCTTCTGAAGGAACTGTAAAGGGAAAAGAAATTCCATTTGAAACCTAACAGAAGAAAATAAATAATCAAAATTAGATCAGAATTAAATAAAATCATGAATAAAGGAGCCATTTAAAAAATTAGTGAACAAAAAGCTGATTCTTTGAGAAGATAAATAAAATCCATGATCTTCAGCCAGATTAACTAGAAACAAAAAGTAAAATCTCTAATAATCTCAATCAGAAACAAAAAGTGGGAAGAAAAATCAACAAATACCATAGACATATAAGAGATCATTATTGACTATAACAAATAACTCTATACCCTCCAAAATGAAAGTACACAGAAAATGGATGAATATTTGAAATTACACCACATAAATAGAATTAACAAGGAAGAAATAGACCTCTTGAACAAAACAATATCAAGCACCAAACTGGAACAAAAATACAACATCAACAATAAGAGCAACAGAAAGTCCTGAAGAGTAGAGTTTTACAGCCACAATTCTACAAAATGTTCAAAAAACAGCTTGTATTCATGTTGCAGAATCTATTCCAAATTACTGGAAGGGAGGTACTCTTTCCAACTCCTAAGAAAATATGAACTCTGACACCAAAACCAGAAATTAACTAAGCAAAAGAATAAAACTAAAGACCGATTTTTAAATGAATATCAGAAAACAAATGCTCAGTAAAATCATAGCAAACAGAATACAGCTCACATTAAAATAAATTATACCCAACTAACAGGCGGAGTTCATCCCATGAATGAACTAGCCTTAGCTAGTTACATTTTTTGTTTGTTTGTTTGTTTGTTTGAAAGAATCTCACACATTAATCCTGGGTTTGAATGTGTCATGGCATCATAGCTAACAGCAACCTCAAACTCTTGGGCTCAAGTGATTCACTTGCTTCAGTCTCCTGAATAATTGGGACTACAGGTGCCTGCCAGAATGCCCAGTTATTTTTTTAGAGATGGGGTCTTGCTCTTCCTCAGGCAGGTCTGGAACTCCTGAGCTCAAGGAATCTGCTCGCCTCAGCCTCCCGGATTGCTGGGATTACAGCTCTCTGTGTGAGCCATCACACCTATCCTTTGGTTAAACATTTTCAAAACCATAAATGTAATTCACCACATAAAGAGAAACAAAAACAAAGACCATATGATCTTCTTACTATATACAGAAAAAACATTCTACCAAATTCAGCATCTTTTTTTCCTAATAAGAATATTTAGGAAAACAGGAATAGATGAGACATTTCTTAAGTTGGTAGTACTCATCTACCACAAACCCACGGTCAATATCACACTGAGTGGAATAAAATTGACAGCATTTCTTATTAAAAATTAAACCATACAAAGATGACCCCTATCACCAATGCTATTCAACATAGTGCTGGAAATCCTAGCTAAAACAATCAGGCAAGCAAAAGATCTTAAGGGTCTACAAGTAGGGAAAGAAAAGGTCAAATTTACCACTTTTGCTGATGACATATAGAAAATCCCAGAGAACCAACCATAAGAATCCTGGAAGTGATAAAAAAAATAAAAAACAAAAAACACAATAACATCTCGGGATATAAAATCAATGTCCACAAAGCAGTAGCCTTCATATACTCCAACAACAGTCAACTTGAGAATAAAATTAAAGAAGTATTTCCCTTCATAACAGCTTCAAGAAAAGAAAATACTTGAGAATATATCTAACACAGAATGTGAAGGGTGTCCAAAAAAAGAACTATGAATGTCTGAGAAGAAAAATAGTAGAAGACATTAACAAATAGAACAACATACTATTCTCATAGCTGTGAAGAATTAACATTGTGAAAATGTCTGTATTACCCAAAGCAATCTACAGATTTAACAGAATCCCCACTAACACCAATGTCATACTCTAATAAACTTGAGAAGATAGTTCATATATAGAACCAGGAAATAACCTGAATAGGCAACAGAATTCTAAGAAATAAAAACAAATTTGGAGGCATCATGTTACTAGACTTCAAGCTATAGTAAAAGTCTATCATGATAAAAACTGTGTGATATTGGCATGAAAATAATCTGTGGAACATAGCAGAGAAACCTAGTGAGGAAGCAAACCTCATATCACCATTTGATCTCCAATAACTCAAACAAAAGCCTATACTCTGGCAAAGAACTCCTATTTAGGAAATGGTGCTGGGAGAAGTGGATAGCCACACATGAAAGTTTGAAACTGCCTTCACACATTTCATCACTTACAAAAATTATCTCTCAGTGGATAAAATATTTACACCTAATACATAAAACTATAAAAACTCTACCAAAAACTGTGAGAAAATCCCTTAATTATATCTGACTAGGGAAAGATTTTATGAAGAAATTTCCACTGGCAATTACATCACTAACAAAAATAAATAAGGGGAGGCTGGGTGTGGTGGCTCATGCCTATAATACTAGCAATCTGAGCGGCTAAGTCCGGTGGATTGCTTCAGTTCATGAGTTCAAGACCATCCTGAACAAAAGAAAAACTCTGTCTCTACTAAAAATAGAAGAACTGAGATATGAGGATGACTTGAACCCCAGTTGGAGGATGGAGGTTGCTGTGAGCTATGATACCACAGCACTCTACCTAGGGTGACAACTTGAGAATCTGTCTCAAAAAATATAAATAAATAAATAAATAAATAAACAAATTGGCCCTTATTAAGCTTAAAAGTTTCCACACATCTTAGTACACAATATAAAATGGGAGAAGATATTTGCATTTTATGAATCTGGCAACGGTCTAACAATGAGAATCTACAAAGAACTCAAGCAGATCAACAGTGAAGGAGAAAACAACCCATTTTATACCTTGCCAAAAACATAAACAGAATCTTTTCCCAAGAAGACAAACAAATGGCCAACAAAAGTAGTCAGAGAAATGCAAACAAAATCACCTTGAGATATTATCAAACCCAGTGAAAATAGCCCACATTGCAAAATCTCAATGCTTCTGTTGCTTGTGTGAATGCTGAGATAAGGGAACACTTATACACATTTGGTGAGATTGCACCTTAGTACAGCATTTTAGGAAAGAAGTATGGAGAATTCTCAAAAAGCTAAAAGTAGACCTCCATTTGATCCCATAATCCTATTAATAGGTACTACTCAATAAAAAATATGAATTAAACGCAAGGACATTTGCACTTAAATTTTTATAGCAGCTCAAATCACACTCACAAAAAATATGGAAACAATGCAAGTTCCCGCCAACCTGTGGATGGATTAATAAACTGTGATATAGGCACACACATACATATACCATGGAATGTTATTCAGCCATAAAAAGATAGAGACTTTATATTTTTTGTATTTACCTGGATAGAGTGAAGGAATTGAAAAACAAATTTCACATATTCTCACTTATCAGTAGAAGTTAAAGGAGAAATAGATGTGGTAATAAATTGGTGTGATGGACATTGAAAAATATGAAGGGGGGTAGAGAGGAGATGAGGGATAAAAATCTACCTATTGGGTACGCTATGCACTATTCTGGAGATGAGTATCCTAAAAGCCCTGACTTTAGCTTTATACAATTAAATAATGTGGCAAGAGACAATCGTGCCTTCTAAATCCACTGAAAGAAAAAATAAAAACAACAACAAAAGAATGAGTATCTTCTGTGTGTGCAGGCATTGTTCTAGGCACTGGAGATTCAGTAGTATACCAAAGTTCCTGATTTTGTGGAACTTTTCCTGCAAATGGATTCCAAGCCATGGTAGTTTGTCCAAGAATTTTCAACTCTATTCTGCTTTGTTTTCAGTGGTTTCTAAAATTGGTTTCTCACCTCCTTATCTTTTCCTGGCCCCTCATATGGATCTTATGCTTCAGTCAGGCTCCAATCCCAACCAACAACAAAAACAAAATCACACAAAGAACCTTAGATTTTTATTTTTTACCTGTCTGCCAAGCGTAGATGAGTTGACTACCACTGAATTAGTCACTGTTGTATTTAGACATGATTTTTGTCTGCCTCCCTGATGAGAGTATAGTTTTGCTCACTGAGTTTTTACATATTAAACTTTACTCATGCTATGCTCTCTAGGAAAAATCATTCCTTTCCTTATCGTCAGCCTTCAGTGTTGTTAATTTAGGAATTCAAATACTTCAAACATAAATCATCTTGAGCTTGGAAAAGGTCGATATGACCGTATTTCCTTAGAAGAAAACTGGCATTCAGCAATACTCCTAATGATGCTGGTAAGGATATTTGAGAGGCCTATTTAACCAGTATCCCCAGGCACCTCTATCCCAATGGCAGTCCCAAAAGACTGTTTCCCATTATCATAATGACAGAATAAAGAGTTCTTAGCTACTAAAATGTATATAATGTATAACATGTTGTTATTGCAAATTATTATTATTGTTTTTATTATTTTGCAGGTTTTGGCCAGGGCTGGGTTTGAACCCACCACCTCTGGTATATGGGGTCAGTGCCATACTCCTTTGAGCCACAGGCACTGCACACAAATTATATTTTATCTGTGTGAATTACAAATTAACTAAAGACTATTGATAGTAGCAATATCATTGAGAAAAGAAAGAAGTTTTCAAAAATAAAAAGCATTGCTGTTTTCATGAGCTTTATTGAGATATATGAAGAATAAATTGAATTTAATTGGTGTATAATTTGATGATTTTTTAAATTAGGATTCATTGAGGGTATAAATAATTAGGTTACACTGATTGCATTTGTTAGGTAAAGTCCCTTTTGTAATTGTGTCCCACCCCAAGAGGTGTGCAATACACTGTGACCTCCCATCCCCCCTCCTCCCATCTCAACAATACCTCATTCCTGTACCCCCACTTTGTATGAGATCATCTACTGCCTTCATATTAGAATTGAATACTTGGGATTCTTGATTCTCCATTCGTGTGACGATTTACTAAGAAGAATATTCCAACTCTATTCAAGTTAATACAAAAGATATAAAGTCGCAATCTTTTTTTCTTTTTTTATTAAATCATAGCTGTGTACATTAATGAAATCATGGGGGTACAATGTGCTTGTTTTATATACAATTTGAAATATTTTCATCAAACTGGTTAACGTAGCCTTCATGGCATTTTCTTAGTTATTGTGTTCAGACATTTATATTCTGTATTTATTAAGTTTCACCTATACCCTTTTTTAATGGCTGAATAGTATTACATGATATACATATACCACAGCTTGTTAATCCAACCCTGGGTTGGTGGGCGTTTAAGTTGTTTCCACATTTTGGTGATTGGTGAACCATGGGGTGGGTTACATGGAACTTCTGTGTGGTACCATCTGCAGCTGCCCTGCTGCCCCACTGCTCGATCTTTCTCTTGGAGCACCTCTGCTTCAGCTGCCCTGACTGGCCACCAGATAGGGCATTTGTTGAGTTTTGAAAAATGTACACAGTAGTTCAAACATAAGCACATTTATGATATTTCCATCAGTCCAGAGTTTTATGATGTTTCTTCCTCCCAATCTCTGGTCTCTATCAACTAATTATTTGTCTTCTTTCACTGTAAAATTGTCTTTAGTATAAGATTATATGCATGAAGTTATATATTAAAATAATGGTTATCCTAGAAATCAATATATACCATGAATGTGGATCACATGGGTATTAAAAAAATAATGAATATTAGGAACAACTCTATTCTTACAAATTTGATAACTTAGATGAACCACCAGTGGCAGGATTCTCCATCAGCATTGCTTCTTCAACATTTAATAGAAACTTTAAAGAAAAGAACTAAAATAATGATCTGACTCATCATTTCCATTATTATAGGTATTATTGCAGTAACAGTCATAGCAGCTACTGTTAGAGTGGCCCTTCATCACAGTGTTCAAATGGTAGCTTTTGTTCAAAGCTGGCATACTCAGAAAGATTGTGGACTGTACGGTGAAGAATAGATTCTGAAATCAATAAATTGATTTAGAGGAAGCTTTCGTTCTTTTAGGAGATCAATTAGTTTACAAAAACATCAAATTACATTGTGATTGAAATAGTTCTTCTTTTTGTGTTACTTTTGTACCTAGGAATAATTCTTTTTTTTTTAATTTTAACTTTAAAAACTTTGATGCTGTGACAGTGCAAACAGCATTCATTTTATTGCTCAACTTCAGCATGGGCACATACATAGTTAACTTTTAAACCCATTTATACAGATGTTATCGATAACGCTCTTGTAACAACCAAGTGAAAATACAAAGCTGAAACACTCTGTAGTAAATACAAATACAATGAAAATGATAAAACTTTTGTTTTTAAAGTCAGTTTGAGAGAAGGAATAATATTACATAAAGTGAACTAATTACATCTAGAAATAAAACAACTCAGCATTTGGTACAATCATCATCCTAACATAAGAATAAGAATGTTAAATACCACAAATGGCACCCGTTGACTATGTGATGCAACTCAGAAGCAGAAGGATTTGCTCTATCAAGCCATACAGATGACTGGAACAACTTCTAACTCCCACCAATGCCATCAATCAGTCCAATGCACCGAAGTTCAAAGCAGATTTAGTGTTGTAAAATAAAGCAAATTACATCGGATTTAAAAGAAGAGAAACTTATGCTCTGGACCGTAAATACAAGAAAGAAGAAGACTTGGTAAAAATAAACCCATCCAGGGCAACAAACTGTGTGCAAAACCAGCGCTACACAGCAAGCAATACACAGCGCTATTCTAAAATTCTTTACATCAAGAAATAAGGCCCTCTGAAACAAAATTCACCTCTGTACTGCATAACTGAGTATTTGTGACGCAAAAGCAATAGTACAGAAAGGTGACATCACGTATCTGAAATAACACAACTAGAGGAAGACTAAAACCCAGCTAACAAGGACATGTGGAAATAAATATTCACATTAAATGTGAGGTGCAAGTCCTAAGTTCATTGACACATTGTGGGGTTTTGTCTGCTTAGCACCTATTTGGAAGTAATCAGGCAATATGACTTTGAAATCTAAACCATGTTTTGATAAAGCATATTGGTGATACCATAGACTATTATGGAGGGTAATTTCTTTTAAAGCTCTATTATTAGTATAAATTCAAAAAGGCACTCAAAAAGTGATGGTATTTGCCTGCTTTATATTTTACATTATAGTAAATGATAGTAGCATTTCATTACATCATCCCTGTCAGTGTTCATCATGTACTTACTTGTTACCAAAAGATTTTAAGAGTAGGCACAATTATAAACTGCACTAAGTGCTCTAATATAAAAGAGGTGGACCTGCAACCAAGAAGGGGCTACCATGACAGCTAAAAATCACTGATAATCAAATAACAGAAACCATTTTTGGACATTTCAAGATGTTCTTTAGTACTACTTAAGAACAGTAGAAAAACACAAAGTGTTTGAGGAGAAACAGTTGACATAAGCATATTACCATTACATAGTTACGACCATGACTAGCTTACCTGCAGCAAATTTGGCCAAATGAAATACATTAAAATACTTAGAAACTACACAAATACTTCTCAACTTTTTTTTAAAGCAGCAAAATCTCTACATCTTTTATCCTATTCATTCCTCCCCTGTCCCCCATACCCCATGAGAGCTTACTTGCAATTCCAATATATAAAAGAGAAAAACTGGGGCTGCTCTGGGTAAAGAGGGAAGGAGAGGGGGGAATTTGAGGCCTCTGCTCAACACCAATTAGACCTTCTCCCTCCATCTCTGACACTCAAACTTTATTATTCCTGAGGCATTCCTGAGGAACCCTTTGGCTCCAAACAGACTGAAACCCACAGCCATCACACGAAACAGAACACACAGGACCAATTCACTTGATAATTAAGCTGCAAAACTTAAAGTTATATCATCAAAATTTGCTACTTTTGATTATTTTACATCAATTTTTTTCAAAAGGATAGCTCATATTTTTGATGACCGAATTAAAAAATCCACCTGTGATTTCAGATTTTTCCAATCCCTCCCCCGAGAGCTTTGGTTGCCTTCTGGATCATGCAACATGCCATACAGATAAAAAGCCAATCGGGACATTTCAAAATCAGAGAAAGATCTTCAACACCAAAAGAACGGGGATTCCCTTACTTCCAAAAACAACTCCTCAGTTTTAAAATAATTTATACCAGAGTTAGAATCACTATTTCTTTAGTAATCACATCCACTTCTTAGACCTCCCCCACAAAGTCTGGCAAGGTAAAGCAGGGTTTCTAAGATACTACATGATCTTTAGAGCTAAATTTTTCCTTTTTCATAATTTTAGCCAAATAAAATTATGAACTGCTAAGCAAAGCATTAGGATGTTTTATTTGATAGAAACTTACACTGTAATTAAATATATATAAATTAGGTGCACTTGTCAGAGTCTTTGGTTTATAGGAATAGTAACATAAGCTGACCCAGCAAAAGAATGAAAATCCCATCCCATCCACATGCTCTGCAAAGCTAGAAAAATGCAGTATTTTAAGAAGAAAGTAAACCCAAAATACCCAATTGTATATTGATTCAAGATAAAAACATTAGGTTTTTTTTAAAAAGTCTCTTAAAAACAGGGAGCCCCTGAATATATCTTATTGTAGCAAATAAACTACTACATTTAGACTAAGTGGTTGCATCAGAAATTTGACAAACTATATAGCTGTATTCCAGGAAATTCATGCTTGCAAAATATAAAAAAGACCCACTAAGGCTAGGTTGAAACATATAATGCAAAATATAATGCTCTGCTAT
>CAUYON010196129.1:0-33425 GCA_963573935.1 Arctocebus calabarensis
TATAATCCAATTATAGTACAAGAATATGAGGAAAGGGGCAAGGGAGGGGAGGGGAGGAGGAAGGATGGCTGGAGGGAGGGTAATTGGTGGGGCCACACTGACGGTGCATCTTAGAAGGGTACAAGTGAAACTTGGTAAATGCAGAATATAAATGTCTTAACACAATAACTAAGAAAATGCCATGAAGGCTATTTTAACCAGTCTGATAAAAATATTTCAGATTGTATATGAAAGCAGCACATTGTACCCCATGATTGCATTAATGTACACAGCTATGATTTAATTTTAAAAAAGGAAAAAATAAATTAAAAATAAAATAACATAAAATGCTTATTGGTGCATGTGGAGTAATAGCGTTCATGCCTCTATTCTTTGCTCTTTTCTTTTTTTCCGTCTTTCCTGATTTTGTAAAATCTTAAGCTCATCCACTATAACTTTTCTGATTTTAATGAAGCATTTTATGTGATTCTGTTTTTCTTTCCTCACTTAGCATATCAATTAAACTTCCTTAAAACATTATTTTAGTGCATGCTCTGGAGTTTGCAATAGACTTTTTTTTTTTTTCTTTTTTTCAGCTTTTGGCCGGGACTGGATTTGAACCCGCCACCTCCAGCATATGGGGCCAGCGCCCTACTCCTTTGAACCACAGGCACCACCCTGCAATAGACATTTTTAATTAATCTGACTCCATATTCAAATGATACTGTTTCACGTCACAGGTAGCACAGACAGCCTGTAACAGATGATTACCCCCAGTTCCTCCTCCCCGTGACACTGCAGTCATCTATTTTCCTGATCCAATGCTATGTTGCCCAATACTTTTCCCTTAGTATTATTTTATTTTTTTTTAAATAACTTTATTTTATTTTATTTTGCACTTTTTGGCCAGGGCCAGGTTTGAACCCACCTGTGGCTCAAGGAGTAGGGTGCCGGCCCCATTGTACCTTAGTATTATTTTAAACAAATAGATATCTTTACAACAGTTTAGAACAGTGCCAACCTGTGTGTTGCGATTCCTTTGTAACAATGAAAACACATCCTGCATATCAGATATTTACATTATGATTCATAAGAGTAGCAAAATTACAGTTATGAAGTAGCAATGAGAATAACTTTATGGTTGGGGGTCACCACAACATGAGGAACTGTATTAAAGGGTTGCGGCATTAGGAGGCATCAGAAGGAAGGTTGGAATCACTGATCCAGAATAAGAAAAATAGAAGATTTTATTTTTATCTTCATTTACTCTCTCTCTGATGTTTCATTTTCTTTATGTAAATTTGGGTTTCTGACCTATAATTTTCCTTTGTCTGAAGAAAAAAAAATTTTTTTTTTGAGACAAGAGTCTCAAGCTGTCTCACTGTATAGAGTGCTGTGGCGTCACAGCTCACAGCAACCTCCAACTCCTGGGCTTAAGCGATTCTCTTGCCTCTGCCTCCCAAGTGGCTGGGACTACAGGCACCTGCCACAAAGCCTGGCTATTTTTCTGTTGCAGTTGTTGTTGTTGATCTAGCTGGCCTGGGCCGGATTTGAACCCACCAGTCTCGGTGTATGTGGCTGGCGCTGTAACCACTGCACCACGGGCACCACTATGAAGACAATTTTTAAAGATACTGTGCAGAGCAGGTCTGTGGTGATGAATTCCCTCCGTTTTTGTGTGATTCTGTGAGTATTTCCCCCTCGCTTCTGAAAGAGACTGTTGCTGGTCTCAGAATTCTAGGTTGGTGGACTTTTTATTCCAGCATGCTCATTATGCCACTCTGCTGTCTTCTGGCTTGGTTTCTAGCAGGAGGTCGTGGGGATTCTCACCCAGAGTCCTTTCTATGTGGTGTGGCTTTTTTGGTTTTTGTGTCTTGTAAGATTTTCTTGTCTTAGGTTTTCTCGGCTCAAATATGATGTGCCTAGGAGTAGGGGTTTTTTATTTTTTATTTTATATATTTATTTATTTATTTTTGAGACACAGTCTCACTTTGCTGGACTGCTGGGGCATCACAGCTCACAGCAACCTCAGACTCCTGGGCTTAAACGATCCTCCTGCCTCAGTCTCCCCAGTTATTGGGACCACAGGCGTCCACCACAATACCTGGCTAATTTTTCTATTTTTAGTAGAGATAGGGTTTTACTCTGCTCAGGATGGTCTCTAACTCCTGAGCTCAAGGGATCCTCTTGCTGTTTTTGTGTTTTTTTTCATTCTGGTTGGTGTTCTCTGAGCTTCCCAGACCTGTGGTATGGTGTCTGTCATGGATTTGGCCGAGTCCTAAGCTGCTGTTCCTGCAAATACCTCTTCAGCTCTGCTCCTTCTTTCTTTCTCTGGCATTCCAGCTACAAATATGTTTCATTTTTGACACTTGTCCCACAGTCTTTAGATGTTCTGTTCCATGGAGTTTTATAAATTCCAGTGTTTCTCTTTGCTTTTCATTTGGGATCTGTCTGGAGACCTGGAAGCACGCTGGCTCCTTCCTTAGCTGAGTTTAATTTGTCAGCAAGCCCACGGAAGCCCTTCCGTATTCCTGCTGCAGGGCCTCTGATTTCTAGCACTTTCGATTCTTAGAATTTCCACATCTTTGCTTACATCACCTGTTTGTTCCTACATGTCCATTTCATTAGTGCTCTTAGTATGTTAATCATGGTTATTTTAAATTTCCTATCTGACAGTTCCCACACCTGTGTTGTGTCTAGGTCTGGTTTTACCTCCTCAAACCATGTTTTGTCTCACTTTTGGCTGTGCCTTATAACTTTCTGGTTGCAAGCTGGATGCACATCGTGTAATGACTGCAACAAGCAGGTGTCCACGTGGGGTCTGTGTTATTCCGAGCAGGATTCAGCTGTGTGGGGAGAATCCTGCCCCATGCTCTTGCCTCTAACCTCTCTTACAGGGGGCCTGTGCCTGGCTGTGACCGTCATCACATTTCCCGGTGGTATAGCTTTTAAACTTGGGCGACAGGAATGTTGGGAGGCAGGAGCGGGGGAAACGCCCTCCCTGGGTGAGACGAGCCTCTGGGATCTTCTCTCCCTGGAGCTCAGCCTTTGTCAGAGAGAAGCTGCTGGGCCTGCCCCTCCGTCGTCACACCCCTGGCCAGACTATCCCCACCAGAGCCACCGGGGTATCTTCCTGGTGAGGACCTGGGTGTCTCCTGGAGGTGAAGCCTGAGGCAGTGTGGGCCCCTAAAACTGCACTCAGCTCCCACCTGCTGTGGTTCCCTTTCCCTTGAGGCAGCCGGCCTGCAGCAGTTGGGCCAAATCACCACTGAGTGTCCCACTCCTGTGTGGCTCCCAGGGTCCCTCAAGCCTGGCCACAACTCTTGGCAGTCACCGGATCCCCTGATCTTGGGGGAGAGGATTTTCTCCACGCCTTGGAGTCCCTGAGGGTCTGAGAACATTAATGACTTCCAGCCCGTTCAGTGGCTCTCCTTTACATGCTGGAGTAGGGGGATAGAGACCCTTTCTTCTCCACATTTTCTCCTGCACCCCGTTCCCTTCTGGGGCTCCCACAGCACTCACGGTAGGCTGCACCTCAGTGGCTCTCTCCCTGTGTTTAAGACTCTTCATCCTCTTCACTTGAAATATTTTTATCGGCACGTCTGTGGCCCTCACAGCCAATGACTCTCTGTCCCAGACATCGCAGCCCAGTCTGAGAAGTCCGGCCTCCTCCATCTCACGTGCTGTCACCTCCGTGGGCTCCTCCAGTCCACATGGGGTATAGTGCCTGCCTCCGTGTACTCGCCTGCTCGTGCCAACATATGTGTCCCCTCCTCACGGGTCATACTTTCCCACCTCCTTGCAGGCCTTGTAATTTTCCACTGGATACAGATACTGTCTATATCACCTTTTCGGATGCTGCTTTATTTTGTATCCAGCAAATGGGAATGGAGCAGCGTTGCTCTGGGATGTGGTTAAGATACTCTGGGACATTGTGTTCCTTTCCTGTCTTGCTTTTGTGACTTGTCTGGTAGGCTTGGCACATTGTTCCCTACCCCTGTGACAACACCCTCCTCTCGGTCCCACTCGGGGCCCTGGGCATTGTGAGGTCTCCAGTCTGTGGTGGGGGCATCTCCCTCTCCCTGCTCTTCACAGGTCCTGCAGCTCCAACCCCTCCCGTGGGTCTCTTCCCAGGCCTGTGGTGACCACACCCAGCTGAAGACGCAGGGGGCCCTCTGCAGCTCTGCGGCACCTAGTCTGTCCAGCTCTCTCTGCCCTGCAAACTCCGGCCTTCTTGGTCTCTCCAGTACCCCAGCTCCAGCTCGTACTCCAGAGATTCACTGGGCTCTGCCTCAGTTGGCTCCCTGTGTGGCGGCCCAGCAGCCCTCTCAGGCAGCGAGCCTGGGCAATGGGGGGGGGGGCTCACTTTCTTTGTTTTCCGTCTTCCGGGGATCACTGTCCTGTGCTCAACATCCAGTGTCTTGATAAGCCAGCGTTTCATGTGTTGTGTTCACTCTTTTTTAGCACTTCAGGTAAAAGAGGAACTCTGGTTCCTGTTACTCCGCCTTTGGCAGGAGTAGGTGAAAAGCCTTGTGTAGGAAGGTGAGAGGAGCCGTCTGGACTTACTGTCTTGGCCTTGGGGACCTCCACATATTCTTTCTTGCTACAATAGGTCTTTTCCCGAAGGTCAAGGACCCCATGAGAGGGTCCACCCACTAGTAGGTCTGTCTCGATTTTTCATGCAGAGACTGGGGGAGTGACGGCCAGTGGGTCCATGGACACAGCCACCCCACTCCCGTGGGACAGGCTGAGGCCAAGAGGTCATTTATTAACTAACTCAGACGTGGAATCATGTGGCACATGGGTCCCCTAGACCAGTGTCACACAGGTCCCGTATGGAACAGTCCTACAAAGATTAGGGTGCCACCTGTCCTTATTTCCTGGAGCTGCTGTGCAAAGGCCTGACCTGAGACACAGCGTTGTTCTCTCTCCATCTGGAGGCCAGAAGTCTGAGATCCAGGTGTCTCAGAGCCGGGCCACCCTGGGCCTCTGTCCTCGGCTGGCAGACGGCGTCCCCTCCCTGTCCTCATCTGGTTGTCCCTGTGTGAGTCTGTGTTGTCATCTCCGCTTTAAAGACGTCGGTCAGATTGGAGGCAGCCGCTATAGTTTGGATGTTTGTCCCCCAAAGCTTCATGTTGAAATGTGACCCCTACTTGGAGGTGGGGCTCAGGGAAGGCGTTTGGGTCGGGAAAGAGGATGCCCTCCCTGGGGGAGAGGGAGCTGGTTGTCAGGAAGAGCCTGTGCCCTGCCCCCAGCCTTGCTCTCACCCTGGAACACCGTCCTTGGGGCTCTCCTTCGCCAAAGCTCCCTGAGGCTTGGGAAGAGCAGATGCTGCGGCCTACAGAACAGAGCTGGAGAAACCTTTTCTCTCTGTCAATCCCCCGGCCTCACGTGACCTGCACGGGCTGAGATGAAAGCCTGCGCTACTCTCCTCATGGGGACCTTCATGCTTGCTTCTCAATTTCAGATTCATAGATGTGAGCGCCATGGTTTATCCTGTAGGACCTCAGGGGCCTCAGCGAGCACCACCCTTTCCACAGCCGCAGCTGAATTTCCCAGTAGCTCTTGAGTGCCAAGGGCCGGAAACATGGCACCAGGGGGTTGTGTGGTCCCAGCTCAGGAGGCAACAGTGTGGCAAATGCCCCACTCTGACCTGCTGGGCTCTGCCCATCCACAGCCCACTCACCCCAGAGTTTCCCCCTTGCTGCTGGCAGGTGAGGGAGGCGACCACCAGGCCCCCAGAGGCAGCCTCCTGATGCCACGGTGGGCACTGATGGCTGAGGCCTGCTGCTCTGAAGCTGGGTCTATGGCAGGGATTTTCAAGCACATGATTTGTTGGGGGGGACGCCTTCAGAAGAAGAGGGCAGGGCTGAGAAGACAGATGGGCAGGAGGGAGTCTCGGCAGATGGCCGCATGGCCCGAAGGGCCTGCCTTGGGGCCTGTGTTTTCCTCCCCTGATGGTCACCCCTTGGCCAGGGCAGTGTTTGTTTCCTGTTTGCCTGGGAACACATCTCTGGAGGGGGCAGCTGTTAGTAGGACCAGCGGCCTCGGTGACTGAGACTGTGTGTACAGCCAGTCTAGGAGCCAGCTGGGTCGCAGGTCTATCAGTGTCCCCCAGAGCAGGCAACCCTGGAACCTTTTTCAGCACCATATGCCCAAGCAAAGAGCCGTGAAGCTTGCAAGGCTGCATCCACAGGGTGAGTCCATAGGGGAGGGCTGGGCCAGGCTTGGGTGCTGTCCAGAAGCTGCTCTAGCCCTGAGGAGGTACCTTGCAGAGCCTGGCTGGGCCAGCAGCGCTTCTGGGGCCTTGGAGGTGGGTGCTCAGCTCAGCTGGGCTTAGCCATCCTTGCCCCAGGCAAGGCAATGGGCTGCACATTTGCATGTCCATAGGGCTCCTTGTCCTCACAGATGGGACCCCAGGCATGCTCACTGCCTGGGGCAGTGTCTGTCTAGACCTGCCAGCCTGGGTGGACACAACTGAGAACGTGTGCCTGGGCGTCTGTGTGGTTGTTGCTGCAGTGGGTGTGACCATGAGAGGCTGGGCGCGTGTTTCTGCATGCCTGTGCGTGCCCCTGTGTGTCTGAGTGTGTCTGTGTCCCATGTGTGCCCGTGTGTGCCTAGCACCCTCTAGGACAGTGGGCCCAGGGAGCCCACGTCAAGGGCAGGCAGCACTGGCCTCGGTGCCCCCAGGGTCATTCTGGGTGTGTCTCTGCTGTGGCCTGGTCAGCGGGTGGGCGATCTACAGAGGACAGGTGAACAGCTCTGGCCTGCCCACCCAGGAGACGCTGTAGCCCACCTTGACCACCTGCCAGTGCCTACTCCTCCAGTAGGTCCAGGAGCTTTCCTGAGGAAGGGCCACGATGGGGGCCTGCCAGATGGGGCCAGTGTATTTTGTATGCCCTCAGCGTGTCCTATGAGGAGGCCCCACCCAGATCCTCAGGGGCTGTCTAGAAAGCTGGGCTGCCTGGCTGCACCTGTCAGGTCTGCTGGTGTTACTGAGGCCGACTCCAAGCACTGCATATGGCAAGAGATTAGGGATGGACTGGGCTGTCCACAGAGCTGGTGGGTGCAGCCAGAGACAGACATAAGGAAGCAGCCCTAAGAAGCAAGTGGGAAGCCCAGCTCCCCACCTCTGCACCCCATCCTCTCTCCTGATCCTGCAGATCTTGATGCCACTGTTCTGCCTCCAGCCTTCTCCTAGAGGCCTCTAGGCTTCTCCAAACAGCCTGTTCTGGGACATGGCCCCGGTGGCCTCCACCCCTGCACAAGGCATCAGCTGTGCAGGTCCCCTCTGCACGTCCTTGCACCTCTGTTTCCAGAGCTCAGCATCATGAATGCCACCCACAGTGAACTCATCTGTTCCTGCTTCCTCCCCCTCCATTTCTGGGATGGTCTGGTTGCTTCTCGCTGTGCCCCTGTGCCCAGAGGAGTCCAGGCATGTGTGAGAAGGGGACAGGTGTGGTCCTCTGAGCCAGGATGTGGCCCAGCTGGGTGGCTGGGAGCCTTTCCCAAGGGAGCGGTGGTCCAGTAGTGGCAGGAGACGCAGCATGTGCAAAGGCCCAGTGGTTGATTGGTGTGCAGTCCATCAGAGGACAAGGGGCTGGGATTGGTGGGTAACCCTGGAACCTGGGAAGGCCAGCCTGCTAAGGCAAAGGCCCAAAGGCCAAGATGCCAGTTGTGAGCTCTGTTGGTGACTATCACAGGCTGAAAGGATGCCCTGGAGGCCCTAGGCGTGGAGAAGGTATAGGCTCTCACATTTGCAAAGGTCATACCTGTGTGGGTCCAGATGGGGGCAGAGGAGCAGCAAATGGGTGGGATGTGGGGTGGGAAGAGGCAACTGCAGTAGGCAGGGGGAGGAGGGAGGTGCATCTCCAGGGAGGGCTGGGCGGTGGGCAGCCAAGACTGTGCTGCAGTCAGAGGGTAGTTGGCTTCTGGGCCAGAGTTTGGAGGCCTGGACTAGCGAGGAGCTGCAGCAGAAAGGTGGTGAAGCTGCTGGGAGCCCATTGGGTGGAAGCTGCCAGTGTGTCACACCAGGTGGGACAGGCCCTGTCTTCCCCCGGAGTCTGGGGAGGGCCAGGGGAGGGGAGAAGAGGCAGGAGAGGCCACCTCTGGGCTAAGACACCTGGTCACTGGGCCCCTTGGGGAGAGCTTTGGGCTGCTGGCCTATATGGAACATATCAGGAGCAAGGTGGCAGTGGGGGCGAGGGTTGGGGAGTGGGCAAGTCTTTGCTCTTTCCAGACATTGAAGGTGAACAGAAGGGGGTAGCAGGAGTTGCAGGGGCAGCCTGTGGTTTGGGGGATCTTTCAGGTGGGAGACAGCTGAGCCTGTCTGAACCCCATGAAAGGAGCAAGCTTCGCACCATGTGCCAGTGCAGGCTCCTCTCCGAGCGAAAGCAGCAGTCTGGGCCATGAACCATGGGACTCCCACTGTAGGATGTTTTGGGAACACGGAGAGGAGCAGGGGCCTCTGGGTGTAGCAGGAAATTCTTGGGGCACTGACGCTCCTGTGAGACAGTGGAGAAGGGGTGGGGGCAGGGAGTGTCCACAGTCACAGTGCCCAGAGACAGCTGAGTCCTAACGTGGGTTCGCAGCATGCTGTGCGTGACAAGCAGACACGATGTCTATTTATCAGTTAAAATAAATAATTAAAATATGTAAAGCCACCATCAGTGTGGATGAACAAAACATTCATCCCAATGGCCTTAAAAAGAAGACAACCCCGACACAGGCTGCTCCACAGAGAAGCCTTGAGGACACTGCTCAGGGAGACACATCAGACACAACAGGTGGAGTCTGGGTGTGAGACTCCACCCACCAGCTCCCAGGGTCAGCAAGCCCAGAGGTGGAAAGTGGATGGGGCCCTGGGGCTGAGGGTGGGAGGGAACTGGTGTCTCATGGGGACAGAGTGTCAGTCTGGCAGGTTGAGTACGTATTCGAGACAGAGGGTGATGACATCCCATAGTACTGTGACTGTGCCCAAATCCAGTCACTTGAAAATGGTTAAAATGGTCGGCTTTACGTTATGTATATTTTGCCACAGTAAAAAAATAAAAACCTTAAAAAATATATCAAACTGGTTCACTCATTGACTTCTGCCAAAGCAAGGTGTTACTGATGGGGAAACCATGGGGCCATGGGGTGGAGAAGAGGCCCGTGGGGACTGACTGCACTTTCTGCTCTGTTTTCTGTAAACTGTACAGTGCTCTACGGAACACAGTTACTAGTGAAAACAAAAGCCCCCAGTGCCTGGGTCCTGCTAAGGGTACCTGGAACCTGGCCAGAGCCTTCGGTCAGTCCTTGGGGACTTAGGATGGGAGTTGGGACGGGGCTGGCTCCTGGCACTGTGGCAGGGGTGGTGCCTAAGGATTCACCACCATGCCCTGTTCCCTGCCTACTTCCCTCCAGGCTATGGCATTAGTCACCCTGCATTGGCCTGGTGCCTCTGGCTGTCTGCTCACACCTGGGTCCCTGCAGCAGGGCGGCTTCTGGTGCATCATGGAACAGCATGAAAATGGGCCTGAAGAAGGTGCCTGTGGAGTGTGCACTCAGCCAAGGCTGCCCTGGGGGTGCCTTCCCAGCTGCAGAGCTCGAGTTCTGCTTCTGGGCTGCCTAGGGACCAAGGCACAGAGAGCCCATCATGGCCACGGGCAGTCAGGGACAGAGCGGGGCTTGAGCAGGCTGGCTGAGCCCCAGCCTCTCCAGGCCCTCCCTGCTCGGAGATCCACTGTCTGCATATGTATTTATCTCAATGACTATTGTTTTAAAAATGAGGTGAAATTCACACAATCTGGAATTGACTATTTTAAGTGCACTATTTAATGGTGTTTAGCACTTGTCTGGTCCCCAAACATTCACATCCCCGCAAAGGGAGCTCTGCATCAGTCTTCAGTCACCAGTCTGCTTTCGGGCTCTCTGGATTTGGTTATTCTGGAAATTTCAGAAAGGGACGCAAAAGACACATGGCCTTTGGTGACTGGCTTCCTTCACTGAGCGTGCTTTCATCCACTTGGTAACACGGATCCGTCCTGCCTTCTGTCCTGTGACCAAGTAATAACCCCTGGTATGGGGCTGTGCTGTGTCTATCTTTCCCCCAGTCGCCTGAGTGGCTCCCACCTCTTGGCTGTTGTGGGTGTTGCTGCCAAGGCTGTGCCCATCAGTGTCTGAGTCCTGCTTTCGCTTTGTTTGGCCCCACCTTGAGTGGAGCTGTGGTGTTGTGTGGCAATTCTGTGGGCAACGGGTCTATGCGGGACTGCCATGCTGTTTCCTACCCGCTGGGTCTTAATCACATTTCTACTTCTGTTCTTTGGGCCCAAAGTGCACAATAGGTGCAGCTCTCCAGGGTCCAAGTGTCTCTTATAGCTCCGGGGCCTGTGCCAGCCCACTTGCCCAGAAGGAGGGAGTAGTGTCTTGCTGGCAGCTCCATCAATGTTCTCTGGACAGGTTTACCAGCTCCAGGGGTGCTGGGAGGCTGGTTCTAGAACAGGCTGGAAGCCTTGCAGTGTCTCTGCTTGCTGGGGCTGGTGCAGGTGGCAGTGCCCTGTTTGGGTCGGGGTGGGGGGTGCCTAGGCCTTGGCCAGGCAGTTCCCTACCCTGGCCCCGGGCGGGGGCTGCCACCCTCCTCCTCTGGTTTAACCATTAACAGGCCCTCACAGTGTGACTGGAGACAATGGTGTGTTTGTTAGGCACTGCCGGTAGAGTCTGTGCAGGGCCCTGGCACAGTCATCAAAGCTTTGCGATTAAGTCTATTAGGGACAGGATTTGTGCAAACAAAGAGACAGGTGCAAGGGACAGGCCAGATGCCGGGGCTGGGGTGCTCTACAAGGTGGCCATAGACCTGCCCGGGCCAGTGGGCTCACCAAGGCCCTGTAGTCCACACAGGTGGGCTGCAGGGTGTCCCGGACGGGTCCTGCCTATGCCAGCCTGGTCTCCCTGGGGCTGCCTGTAGCCCCCTGACCCAAGAAGCTGTGACCCTGTCTCCCCTTCATGCACATCCTCTGAGCAGGTCCTTTAAAAATGCATAACCACTTGGGCAGGGTTCACCACCCAATACACCTGCTTGGGGCCCCTACTTCCCAGTGGATGTCCTTTCATGGAACTGCCAGGCATTTGTCTTGACTCCTGACCCTTCACCTCGTCGGAGCTCCACACAGCCTTGACCCTGCACAATGGCCCATCCAGGCCCATCTTGGACCTGAGCCACAAAGGTCCTGGGTAGGGAACTGGGGAGCATGGGTTTCATTCAAGCCTGGCCATGACTGGAGGTTATGTGGGTGATGAGTCTGGGGGCTGCTCTGGGACCTTGGTATGGAATCTGAGGGGATACTGTCTCCTCTCTCCTTTGCAGATGTGCTTGGATCCAGAGTGGACACACCCACTCAACTGGCAGTCACCCTCTTAGGAGCTATATAGCACCACAGTAGACTGGGCTCCTGTGTGCCTTCTCACGGTAGCTAGGTGTGGACCCCGACAAGGGGCAGGTCACCATCCTCCAGGGACACTTCAGGGCTGGATGGGCAGAGCCTGTGGGCAGGGCACTAGGGCAGCTGTGGGATGGGAGCTTCTGTGTGCCCAGGGGGTGTGATGCTTCACTGAGTCAAAACCCCACTGGTGAAAGATAAGCAGGGAGGTCCTGTCAACATCTGGGCTGGGAGTCCCAACCAGGACAGGGACCCAGAAGGCCAGTCAGGGGGTCCTCAGAGGCTTGACCCTGTCAAGGAGGAGAGCTGTGTCCTCCTCCACTGCTGGAAAGTGTCCTGTCCTCAGTGGGCAGAGACAGTGCAGGCCGGCTGGGGCTTCTGCCCTTCCCTCCAGGGTCACCCTCAAGGTATAGAGGGGCTATGGTGGTGCTGGCGGGGCCTGGCAGTGGGACATGCCACAGGAGAAACCCCCTGACCCCAGCGATTGCTGCCTGTTGGCCTGAGGCACCTCACACTCAGGCTAATGTTCATCCTCTACTCCTGGAACCTCCTCTGGGTAGAAAGCCCCTGAGTGAAACACTGAGCCCTCCCCCAGCTGTTGTCCAGGAGAGGGCAGAAGGGGTCATCATGCTGGGTTAGTGCAGGCCACAGGGAAGAGGCCCCATCCAGGGGGCATCTCCGCATACTGGGGACATTGGTGGAGCCATAGGCCTTCCTCAGTCAGGGAGGTCTGAGCAGGGGTTGTGTGAGTGAGCACTGGGGCTGGAGCCCACCCATGGGGAGGGCAGGATTGGGCGGGCAGGGGAGCGTGGGTGGTAGGGCAGGGGTAAGGGCAGGTCTCGGCCTGCAGGCAGCTGGGGTGGGGCAGACTAGGGGAGGCGGCTTGGGAATCCCAGAGAAGGCCCGTGGGCCTGGGGCTGCACTGGGGCCCTGGAGCCCACCTGCCATCTCCCTGCCAGTGGGCTCCCCAGCCCCTCTCTTCCCACCTCCCAAGTGGACCACTGTGTCCCTGCCAGGTTCTATTTTGTCCATGGCTGCCAGGCTTTGTGACTGTCCGGTGTACGCTCTGGACCCTGCTGCCCTCCCCTCCCTCTGGCTGCCTCTGCCCCTGCTGCACCCCAGCCCCTGGCTCTGGCCACCCTTCTGCTGCCCTTGGGGCCAGCGGCTACCACCCTCCTGGGATAAGAAGGGGCTGGGCCATGCCTGGTTGGAGTGGGTAAGCCCAGGCTGCCAAACCTCTACCCTCTGGGCTGAGGGGCACTTGTGCCCACTGGGGGTGCCAGTGTGGTCCAAGTGTGACTTTCCCCAACCTTTGAGGAGCAGCTCCCAGGCTGTGTGAGCTCTCTCTGCTCGGCTTCACCTCAGCCTGCCGAGCCCAGAGTTCAGGGATGGTCGGGAGTGTAAAATGCATACCCCCAGGCCTGGCCACAGACTGAGTCAAGGGTGGGGCTCTGGGTCTGCGTTTTCACAGACGCTGATAGCCATCAATTGGAGGCCCTGGGCCCAGGCACAGCCTGTCCCCCCTTTGGTGACCCTGTGTGCCCCGAGCCAAGCGTGGCCGCCCACCTCGTGCTCCCCTCCGTGATGGCTTCCTCCCTCACTCGCTTGCCAGCCTTGCCAGCCACACTTACTGCTGGTCAGACACATTAACCTTGCCCCAGGGCCTTTGCAAGGCTGCAGTGTACCCAGAGAACCCTGCATGGAAACCACCTCTCTGCTTGCAGCTTTCTGTCCTCCCATCTAGTGGAATTTCTTTTTTGTGCCAATGTTCAACATCTCTACATACTTGTCCATTCCCCAATCATCAGATTCCTTTCCTAAAAGCAGCCATATGAGGACTGGGTTCTGCTCCCTGCTGTGTCCTCCCCACCAAGAAATGAACACCGGGGCTCCTGGGCTGCTCCTGGATCGAATGAATGGATTCCTGCTAGGGGAGGCTGTGAGCCCACAAGGCTTATCTGTAGACTTAACAGGCATTTTCTAGATGCTTCCGGAAAGAGCAAAGGCTCCATAGCTATAGACTCTTCTCGGGCATCAGCCCTGTGTGTGATAGTGTGGTGATTTCTTGCCACCCAGGTCAGGTAGCAGGTTCTGAAGATGGTGCAAGCTCTTGTGCCATCATGGTATTGGCTCTCAGCATGGGGCCTCTATTCCTGCTCTTAGGAGAGGGCAGGTGTACAACTACAGCAGAAGGGATGCCACTAGACTTCCCAGATCCCAGCCTGAAAGGCGGTACTGCTTCCTGCTGGTTCTCTTTAGGCATATGCCCTCAGAACCAGCCACCATGCTGTGAGGAAGCCCAGGTGGCTTGAAGGAGCTGTGTGCAGATGGGCTGGCCAAAGCCAGCCCCAGCTGCCAGACACACAGTTGAGGAAGGCTTTGAGGTGAGTTCAGCTCCAGCCCCCATCTGAATGCACAGGACAGGCCCTGAACGAGAACTTCCCTGCTAAGCTCCTCCATCAACTCCAGAACTGCTACAGGTGATAACACCGTCTCTTCTTGTTTCTAGCTGCTGTTTTGGTCAGCAGTGGTCTCTCTGCAAGGAGGTGTCTGCCTGCCCGCTGTGTGTTCAGGAAGACCACAGCAAAGGAGCAGGCCAGCCTAGAGACCTAAGCCCCGGGCTCACGTTTCTCGTGTGAAAAATGGGGATAATTATAGACCTAACCATATAAGGCAGGGGTGAGAAAGAAAGAAAATGTGAAATGTAGGGGAGAGAGGGTGGCAATTCAACACCACACTGCGTCCAATCTAAGACCCCTGCTAAGCTTTGCCATAATTTTTTCATCCCTATGAGAGAAAAGAAACAGAAATCAAACAATGAAACGGTGCTTTATATTTCGTGCTTGTTGAAAGTGCTCTGTGATGAGTTGAGGGTAGATCCTCACACGTCAGGGCTGTGTACATGCAGAGGAAAATCCAGCAGCACAGCCTGGTTCCTGCACCCATCAGGCACCTCCTCCGGTTCTCTTTATCCAGAGTCCTTGATGCTGAGACCGTTCCCCAAGTTCCTCCTCGTGGTGGCGGACAGGGCTGGAGGGTGCTGCATTCCCTAGGACCCGGGAGGGGGGTTGCTTTTCTGCCAATGTCTGGATCTTGGTGCCAGGAGATGCCAGCAAATGATTTCCAGACATAACCCCAGACTCACTGTCCTCCACCAGGTGGGCCCTCAGGGCTTGAGACCGAAGTGTGAAGGAGTTACCATCAGGAGGGACTGCCAAGTGCATCAGTGTCCACCTGTGGTCACCATATCATGAACTTGCCTGGGAGCCTGGGAGGAAGGGAGGTTAGGAAGAGAGGAGGCTGGGAGGCAGGAAAGTGGGGAAGCAGAGAGGAAGAAGGCTGGGACGAGGGGAAAAAGGAAGCAAAGTGTGGGCCTTTCAATGACTCACTAGCCCCTGAGGACAGCCCAGGTCAGGTGCAGCACTGCCAATTACCAATTTGTCACCCACTGCCCTGGAAAACCAGCTGCCAGAGGGACGGAGCCCACAGCTACAGCACTGGGAAGGCCTCTCCTCCCTGGCATGAGCTGGGCAGCGCTCTGCACTCATCCCCACCTGGGAAGGCCCCCAGATCTGGATCCCTGACCACAGGCCCACCTGTCTTGCCGTGGAATCTCCTAGAATCCCTGTAGTTGCAGAGTCCCACCTCCACCAGGAATTCTGTCAGATATCCTAGGAATGGGGCCCTGGAGGCGGGGAATTGGAGCAGCAGCCTCCGCACGGCACTGGGCAGCGGGCAGTGTCTCCCTGTGTCCTGTAACTGCTGCCACCTTCTGACACTCAGGTTGCCCCAGGTGGGCTGTGGAGAGGGGGTCATAGCCACAACCAAGGCATTTCCATCACTATGGGGACCCCTGCTGCTACCAGGATGGCAAGGGGACCCAGAGGGGAGCTCTCAGGCACCCCACCCTGTGCGGGCAGTGAGCCCAGACCGGGTGGACAGTCTGGGATTCCTGGCCTGTCCGTCTTCTCCCCTCCTCTTTGGGTAGAGAGGGTCTTCCTCACCTCCCCTTCCTAACGCCAGGGGCTTATCTGGAACCCCAGAGGGTTGAAAGATGCAGGAAAATGCTGTCCAGGCGTGGGCCTTTCTGACCACAGTGGCCCTGGGGAGCATTGGGAAAGCAGGGCTGCGCTGGGCTTGCAGGGTTGTGGAGGTGACACAGTCCACCCCGGCTGGTCCCCAGAAGCTCCTGGATCCTAACAACATGGTGTGGTCACCAAGTGGAGGGGTGTGATCTGCCACAAAAGCCCCCCACCCACACTGCCCTCTACCTAGCTTCAGGCGCCACCCCTGGGAGTGAGCCCCTGCCCAAAGGCAGAACTTAGGGATGAGGTGTGGACCTCAGGTCACTGTGGGGGGCCTCCCTGGACCCAAGCTGGGGCTGGGTGACGGCCCTTCCCTGTCGAGATAGAGTCCTGGGCAGCTCCAGGCTTGCTCTGACTGTAGCCACCCCCGGGTGGGGCCCTTTGATGTCCCTGAACCCGCAGGTGGGTGGGACCCAGAGGTTTTCTCCAGCCCTTTGAAGCTAGGCACTGCCTGGTGGTCCCCTCCCAGTGGAGGGCTCCCGAGGGCCCAGCCCAGAGTCAGGGCCTGCTCATCCCAAAGGTCCCCAAGGGCCAGCTCCCTGCCTGTGGTCAGACATCCCCGACTCTAACCCTGATGATGCTGTGCCCCGAGGAGCTACACCCTGATCTCACTTGAACTGCTCAATGCTCTGTTCTTTGGGTGAGGAAACTGAGGCGTGGGGCCTTAGGGGGCAGGAGCCTCTACCCAGGGGGCTGGTGGGCAAGATTCTAGGCCAGCCCATGCCCCCACCACAGCAGGGCAGGAGGAGCCCTGGACGCCTTATCGGAACGACCGCCTTCCACCCCACCTATAGCTGACAGGGAGATGGGACCAGCCATAAACCGTTTGTTCCCCCGAACAGGGAGGAATAGTCATGTGCTAATAAAACAGCTAGAATCAAAGCTGACTTATCTCCTCATTTTGCTATAAAACTGCAGAATCAAAAAGGCAGGCGGCCTCTTTATGGTTCAGGATTACAGAGATTTCCCCGCCAGTGTGGCCCTGCAGCCCTGTTGCCCTCTCAGCCCCACGTGCAGCCTCAGCCTAGGCCACAAGGGGCTGGAGAGAGCCTCCCAAGGCCAGTCCTGGACATGCCCTCCCCACACAATGGCACCGTGAGTAGCCCCCACAGGAGACGGCCCCACTGCTGTGGGTTACCTGGACTGGGCGCTGCAGCCTCAGGTCTCTGCAGAAGATGCCCCAGTTTCTAGACCCTCTGGAAGGGGGCCCAGAAGCAGGGCGGGGCAGCAGGCAGGTGGGGGAGCTCTAGGTGGCTCCTCCCTCAGCTGCCAAGGCCTCTGGGTGGGGGCACCAGTGGGCAGTGGGTGGAATGGGCAGGCCTGGGGTCCCCTCGAACACACTGCGTCCCCCACACATTGGCATGTCGTGACCTCCCACATGTTCCCTTGTTGGAACACGTGCACCAGCTCTGGCCGTCGCCCCTGCCCCACCCTCCAGGGACCCTGTGCACACGCTTGTGGGCGTCCTGCCACACTTCCTCTGCACGCTTCACCTCCTTCCTAACCACCACCCAAGAATCTGGCAGCCCTTCCTTCCCAAACAGGACTGACAGGTTATGACACCAAGGATCTCAAAGCTCCCCTGAGGGAGATGGAGGAGGGGAGGGGAGGTCAGCCCTAGGGCAAGGGCTTCACATGGCCTTCAGCGGTCAGCCCTAGGACAGCGGGTGCTGGGCAGCCTCTTGAGTGTGGGCTGGGGTCAGGTGAAGGGTGGCTCCTGCAGGCAAGCTGGGTGGCAAGTGAGGGTTTTGGTGGCTCTGCCAGTGCTCAGTGCTCAGGGACACCTTCTCCATCTCTGTCAGGGCCCTGGCCATGGCCGGGTCTGCAGGGAGGGCCTCTCAGGTGGATGGAGGTCCTGGCGGGTGGGGGTGGGGTATGGCCTCAGCCTCCCCACTGCCTAGGCCATGCATTTTAGGGCTCTGATTGCTCCCTTCTCAGGGCAGAGCCTGGGGGGCATCCAGCACAGACCAGGCACTAGAGGACTCCTGGAGGTCTTAACGGACCCATCAGGGATGGGTTGGGGGCGGGGGAAGCCCCTCAGTCAAAGGAGGCTTTCTGGACTGGGTGACCTTTCTGACATGGACAAGAAGGCAGCTCCCAGAGCCCACAGACAGGGCCTGAGACCCCCACAGCACACGTCCCACAGTTGTGCGTGTCCATCACCCACCTGCTCTCCACTAACTCTCTACTGGGCATGTCGAAGCTTGGCAGGTACCCAGGTTAGCGGGAGGCGAGCTCCCTTGCCATGGCCAAGAGGGCGATGTTAACCATCTACCAAGTTTGACATTGTGTGCATTTGGGTTTCAGAGAACTGGAGTCCGGTTCATTGAATTTACAAGAGGAATGACTCAAGCATATCTCAGAGCAGAGATATGGGTCTTTAAACTAAGGATGTGGCACTTGGAATATGTCAAAGAGCTGTCTCCTCAGCTTCTATCCATCCACCCCTCTATCATCCCACAATCCACCCATTTATCTCTCCCTTTTCCATCCACCCATCCATCTCCTATCCATGTATCCACCCATCCATCCATTCATTCACCCTTCCATCCATGTATCCACCCCTCCAGCCAGTCAGCCAGCCAGCCATCCTCTCACCCGTCCATCCATTTATCCATCCATCTGTCCATCCACCCATCCATCCATTTTCCTATTCCTACCTTTATCCATTTCTCCCTCTTTTCATTCATTGATCTGCCTCAGCATCTATGAATGTGTATCTATTCATCCATTTACTCTTTAATCTCACCACTCTTGCTGAGCAGATGGGCATGAGTTGAATCATAACTTGTTTCTTATTAGGTTATGAACACACCTCCACACACACACGTGATAGAATAGGCTCCCAAGAACTTTTTCTTTAATGAATGAAAGCATTCTAAAGTAGATGGACTGTTTTATTAATTCAGTTGCTTTGAAAATAGCTATTTTTCACCTTCATAGAGGATTAGTTTTGGGTCCTTGGTCACCTCTGAGTCCATGAGTTTTTTTGCACATGGATGCTTACTGTGCTGCTTCTGCCCAAGTGAATGCCAGAGGAGGGAATGGGGGCTAGGCAGGTGGCAGTGCCTCACACTGGAGGTGAGTGGACTGGAATAGAGTGATGGGAGGAAAGGGGGTTTCAGCAGTTCTCCTGGGGCCAGGATACAGAGCACCAGCCCAGACCCCAGGACAGTCACGCCCTAGCTGGTGGTTTTGTCCATTTTGGTCAGCTTTCCCAGTCTTGGCCCCTCCCTGGTGACGTGGGGGGGGGTGGGGTATCTGCTCTGTAGGGTGTGGGAGGAACCACAGGGAAGCAGCCTCTTGGAGGAGTCCCACAGAGGGCACCACTGGAGTCTGGAAGAAAGGGACACAGTGGCATGGGGGTGAAAGGGGGGGGCCATGACCTAATAAGATGTATGTATTTATAAGAGGCTCATCAGAGGGATTCTATGGGCAGGGCTAGGCACTGGGGGACACTGTGGACCCAGAAAATACCTTGGGGTCTCATCCAGCAGGCTGGTTGGCCTTGGGAGTGGGCAGAGGAGGCAACAGTCCACCCTAAGTAACTACTTCACTTGTATGGACCACAGGCATCTGGCTCACTTTTGGTCCCATTTAGAGCAGGGAAAACACAGTGAGTGCTCCATAACACCTTTGCAGGAATGGCCTACTTATAGGTCTGCCCTGGCCAGGGGCCTGGAGGTCCAGTGGGGTGCACCATGTCAGCCCTGGAGGGCCTGTGGGGTTCCATATTAGCACTAGAGTTCTCTGGGGCTCCATGCCAGGCATGGAGGTCCTGTGAGGCTCCATGTTACCCCTGGGGGTCCTGTGAGGCTCCATGTCAGCTCTGGAGGTCCTGTGGGGCTCCATGTCAAACCTACAGGTCCTGTGGGGCTCCAAGTCAGTCCTGCAGGTCCTGTGGGGCCTCCATGTCAGCCCTTGGGGTCCTGTGGGGCCCCATGTCAGCCCTACAGTTCCTGCAGGGCTCCCTGTCAGTCAACATAACCACTGGGGCTCCAAGTCAGCCCTGCAGGTCTAGTGGAGCTCCGTGTCAGCCCTGGAGGTCCTGCAGGGATCCATGTCAGCTCTGCAGGTCCTGTGGGGATCCATGTCAGCCCTGGAGGTCCTGTGGGGATCCATATCAGCTCTGCAGGTCCTGTGGGGCTCTAAATCAGCCCTGCATGTTCTAGAGATCCTGTGTGGCTCCATGTTAACCCTGCAGATCCTATGGGGCTCCATGCCAGCCCTGCAGGTCTGTGGAGTGCCATATGTCAGCCCTGGAGGTCCTGTGAGGCTGCATGTCAGCTCTGGTGGTCCTGTGGGGTTACATGTCAGCTCTGGAGGTCCTGTGGGGTTACATGTCAGCTCTGGAGGTCCTGTGGGGCTCCATGTCAGCTCTGGAGGTCCTGTGAGGCTGCATGTCAGCTCTGGTGGTACTATGCAGTTCCAGGCCAGCCTTGGGGGTTCTGTGGGTCTCTAGGTCAGCCCTGGTGGTCCTGTGTGGCTCATGTTAGCCCTGTGATACTTGGGGCTCCACATCAGTCCTGGTGGTAATGTGGAGCTCCACATCAGCCGTAGAGGTCCTGTGGGGCTCCATGTCAGCCCAGTAGATCCTCCAGGGCAGTCCAGGTCAACCCTGCACATCCTGTGCGGCGTTCCACCATGGCGTTCCATGGTGGTCCTGTTAGGCTCCATGTCAGCCCAGTTGGTAATGTGGGGCTCCAAGTCAGGCCTGGTGGTACTCCAGGGGACTCCATGTCAGCCCTGATGTTACTTTGGGAGCTCTATGTCAGCCCTGGATGTCCTGCAGGGCCCCATGTCCACCCTGGTGGTACTGCAGGGTACTCTATGTCAGCCCCACTGGTACTCTGGGGTGCCATGTCAGCCCTGGTGGTACAGTGGGGCTCCAAGTTAGCCCTGGTGGCACAGTGGGGCTGCATGTCAGCCTTGGTGGTACTGTCGGGCTCCATGTCAGCCCTGGTGGTACTGTGGGGCAGCATGTGAGTCTTTCCGGTACTGTGCTGCTGTATGTCACTTCTGGTGGTGCTGTGGGACTGCATGTCAACCTGGTGGTAATGTGGGACTGAATGTCAGCCCTGGTGGTGCTGTGGGCCTGCATGTCAGACCCAGTAGTGCTGTGGGGGTGCATGTCAGCCCTGGTGGTACTGTGCAGCTGATGTCAGCCCTGGTGGTACTGCAGAGCCCCGTGTCAGCCCTGCTGGTACTGTGGGGCTCCATGTCAGCCCTGGTGGTACTGCAGAGCCCCATGTCAGTCCTGGTGGTGCTCTGGGGCTACATGTCAGACATGAAGGTCCTCCCAGGCACTGTGTCAGTCCTGGAGGTCCTCAAGGCTCTCCTTGTCGGCCCTTTTTGTACTATGAGGCTATAAGTCAGTCACAATGGTACTATTGGGCTGCATGTCAGTCCTCTTGGTACTGATGGGCTGCAGGTCAGCCCTGGTGGTACTGCAGGGCTCCATGTCAGCTCTGGTAGGTAGCTTGTCCAGATCTCCTAGTCCACATCCTACTCTTCCTATATTTCACTGAATATTGATAATTTTAGATGTTGCTTTCATACCCTCCCCCCAGAACCTCAGCCCTGGTGGTATGGTGGGGCAGCATGTCAAACCTGGTGGTGCTGTGTGACTGCATGTCAGCCCTGGGAGTTCTGTGGGGCTCCACTCAGCCCTAGTGGTAATGTGGGGCTGCATGACAGCAGTGCAGGAACTGTGGACCTCCATATCAGCCCTGGTGGTACTTCAGGGTACTCCATGTCAGCCCTGGTGGTACTTGGGCCTCCATATCAGCCCTGGTGGTCCTTCAGGGTACTCCATGTCAGCCCTGGTGGTACTTGGGCCTCCATATCAGCCCTAGTGGTACTTCAGGGTACTCCATGTCAGTCCTGGTGGTACTGTGGGCCTCCCTGTCAGCCCTGGTGGTACTGTGGGCCTCCAGATCAGCCCTGGTGGTACTTCAGGGTACTCCATGTGAGCCCTGGTGGTACTTGGGACTCCATATCATCCCTGGTGGTACTTCAGGGTACTCCATGTCAGCCCTGGTGGTGCTATGGGCCCGCATGTCAGCCCTGGTAGTACTTGGGCCTCCATATCATCCCTGGTGGTACTTCAGGGTACTCCATATCAGCCCTGGTGGTACTGTGGGCCCGCATGTCAGCCCTGGTGGTACTGTGGGGCTCCATGTCAGCCCTGGTGGTACTGTGGGCATGCATGTCAGCCCTGATGGTACTTGGGCCTCCATATCAGCCCTGGTGGTACTGTGGGCTTCCATGTCAGCCCTGGTGATACCTGGGACTGAATGTCAGCCCTGGTTGTACTTGAGCCTGCATGTCAGCCCTGGTGGTACTTGGCCCTCCCTATCAGCCCTGGTGGTATTGGGCCTCCATATTAGCCCTGGTAGTACTATGGGCCTTCATGTCAGTCCTGGTGGTACAGTGGGTCTGCATGTCAGCCCTGGTGGTACTGTGGGCCTCCATGTCAGCCCTGGTGGTACTTGGGCCTCCATATCAGCCCTGGTGGTACTGTGGGCCTCCATGTCAGCCCTGGAGGTACTGTGGGCCTGTGTGTCAGCCCTGGTGTTACCTGGGTCTGCGTGTCAGCCCTGGTGGTACTTCAGGGTACTCTATGTCTGCCCTAGTGGTACTGTGGGCCTCCATATGAGCCCTGGTGGTACTTCAGGGTACTCCATGTCAGCCCTGGTGGTACTTGAACACCATATCAGCCCTGGTGGTGCTTCAGGGTACTCCATGTCAGTCCTGGTTGTACTGTGGGCCTCCATGTCAGCCCTGGTGGTACTTGGGCCTCCATGTCAACCCTGATGGTACTTCAGGGTACTCCATGTCAGCCGTGGTGGTACTGTGGGCCTGCATGTCAGCCCTGGTGGTATTTTAGGGTACTTCATGTCAGCCCTGGTGATACTGAGGCCTCCATATCAGTCCTGGTGGTACTTCAGGATACTTCATGTCAGCCCTGTTTGTACTGTCAGCCTGCATGTCAGCCCTGGTGGTACTTGGGCCTCCATTTCATTCCTGGTGGTACTATGGGCCTGCATGTCAGCCCTAGTGGTACTTCAGGGTACTTAATGTTAGCCCTAGTGGTACCTGGGCCTCCATATCAGCCCTGGTGGTACTGAGGGCCTCCATGTCAGCTCTGGTGGTACTGTGGGCCTGCATGTCAACCCTGGTGGTACTTGGGCCTCCATGTCAGCCCTGGTGGTACTGAGGGCTTTCATATGAGCCCTGGTGGTACCTCAGGGTACTCCATGTCAGCCCTGGTGGTAGTTGGTCCTGCATGTCAGCCCTGGTGGTACTTGGGCCTCCATATCAACCCTGGTGGTACCTCAGGGTACTCCATATCAGCCCTGGTGGTACTGTGGGCCTCCATGTCAGCCCTGGTGGTACTTCAGGGTAGTCCATATCAGCCCTGGTGGTACTGTCGGGCTCCATGTCATCCCTGGTGGTACAGTGGGCCTGTATGTCAGCCCTGGTGGTACTTGGGCCTCCATATCAGCCCTGGTGGTACTGTGGGCCTTCATGTCAGCCCTGGTGGTACTGTGGGCCGGCATGTCAGCCCTGGTGGTACTTGGGCCTCCATATCAGCCCTGATGGTACTTGGGCCTCCATATCAGCCCTGGTGGTACTGTCGGGCTCCATGTCATCCCTAGTGGTACAGTGGACCTGTATGTCAGCCCTGGTGGTACTTGGGCCTCCATATCAGCCCTGGTGGTACTGTGGGCCAGCATGTCAGCCCTGATGGTACTTGGGCCTCCATGTAGCCCTGGTGGTACTGTGGGCCTGCATGTCAGCCCTGGTGATACTGAGGCCTCCATATCAGCCCTGGTGGTACTTCAGGATACTCCATGTCAGCCCTGTTTGTACTGTCAGCCTGCATGTCAGCCCTGGTGGTACTTGGGCCTCCATTTCATTCCTGGTGGTACTGTGGGCCTGCATGTCAGCCCTAGTGGTACTTCAGGGTACTCAATGCTAGCCCTAGTGGTACCTGGGCCTCCATATCAGCCCTGGTGGTACTGTGGGCCTCCATGTCAGCTCTGGTGGTACTGTGGGCCTGCGTGTCAGCCCTGGTGGTCCTTGGGCCTCCATGTCAACCCTGGTGGTACTGAGGGCCTCCATGTAGCCCTGGTGGTACTGTGGGCCTGCATGTCAGCCCTGGTGATACTGAGGCCTCCATATCAGCCCTGGTGGTACTTCAGGATACTTCATGTCAGCCCTGGTTGTACTGTGGGCCTGCATGTCTGCCCTGGTGGTACTTCAGGGTACTCCATGTCAGCCCTGGTGGTACTGTGGGCCTGCATGTGAGCTCTGGTGGTACTTGGGCCTTCATGTCAGCCCTGGTGGTACTTCAGCATATTCCATGTCAGCCCTAGTGGTACTGTGGGCCTGCATGTCAGCCCTGGTGGTACTTCAGGGTACTCCATGTCAGCCCTGGTGGTACTGTCAGCCTCCATGTGAGCCTTGGTGGTACTTGGACCTCCATATTAGTCCTGGTGGTCCTGCGGGGCTGCATGTCAGCCCTGCTGGTACTACTGGGCTCAATGTCATCCCTGGTGTTACTTTGGGTCTGCATGTCAACCCTGGTGGTAGTGCGGGGCTCCATGTCAGCCCTGGTGGTACTCCGGGGCTCCATGTCAGCTCTGTGGCTCTGTGGGGTTGCATGTCCACCCTGGTGGTACTGTGTGGGTGCATGTGAGCCCTGGTGGTACTGTAAGGCTATATATGTCAGCCCTACTTGTCCTGTGCAGCTACATGGAAGCCCTTTTGGTACTGTGGGGCTCCATGTCCACCATGGTGGTCCTTGGAGCCCTCTTAGTACTGAGGGGCTGCATGTCCGCTCTGGTGGTATGTGCAGCTGCATGTCAGCCCTGGTGGCTCTATGGGGCTCCTTGTCAGCCCTGAGGGTACTATGGGGCTGCCTGTCAGCTCTGCGGGTCCTGTGGGGCTCTAAAGCAGCCCTGGAGTGCCCTGACAGGTTCCTGGTGACTTGGCTGGCCAGAGGCTCTAATAAGAGGGCCCGACTCAGGAAGGGGCAGTCATGCTGTGGGTCCATCTGTGCATTCACTGCCTCATTCTCCCACAAGCCTCCCTGGCTCCCCTTGAGTCAAGCAGGTGCAGGAAGAGGGAACAGGTTCAGGAAACCCCCTATCCCTCCTGCTATCACCTGACATACAAGCCACAGGGAGATGAGAGATCCATGGGTCTTTGCAATGTCTCCCCTGGCCAGGCATTTCCACCTGAGTCTGGCTGTGCCCAACTTTACCTGGCCCCAGTGGCTCCTCTCTGCAGGTGCTGGGTGTGCCTGGGCCAGCTGCTGTGGCCAGCCCCCTGTGGATGTCTGTCTATGGTGGTCAAACTGTTCAGCGAAGGCCATGTGCTGAGCCCACCAGGTCCTGGCTCCAGCGGTCTATAAGGACACCCTGGAGGGAGGCACCCAGCGAGGCCTAGCCATGTGTCTGACCCAGCGTGTTGGGAGAACCATGGACCAGGACCAGGACCAGGCCTGGTGGGGGTAAAGGAGGGATGTTGGTCCTGTGAGGCTGGCCCAGGATGGGAAGGTGACATCCTGCTTCCACCCAGGACTGGGTGGCCTGGGGCTGGGCTAGGCAGTGAATGGCCACATGACAGGCCTGGCTCCTAGCTCCCCAACCCCTTCCCTGTGGTCATCGTAAGTACAGGACCCAGGAAGTGAGGGGTCCCCTGGTCCCAGGTGAGAATACTGGTCCTGGGAAGGTGACCCCAGCCCTTGGGGTCCCCGAGGTCAGAACCTAGGTCTTGAGACTGCCTCAGTGGATGACTCATGCTATTTCTCCACCTGGCTGTGCACACTGTGCCCTGGGAGGCAGGGAGAGGTGACAGCCCCCAAGGGGTGTAAATGAGACTGGTGGGGCTACGGGGTGGCCTGGCCAGGAGGAGGGCTGGCACCCAGGGCTGCCAAGCCCCACTGGTGCCCAGGTGGGAGCCAGAAGTGTCCCTGAGCTGGTGGGAGGCTGCCAAGGACATGAGTGAGGCTGATACCGTGCACCCCTCACCCCACTGAGTGCAGGAGCATGCGTACTGTGGCTGTGCATGTGTGCGGGGGCTATGTGGTATGCGAGCATATGCAGTTGTGTGTCCTGTGTGTGTCTGGGCCCCATGTCCTCTGGACTCTGACATGGACTAAGGAGAGCCTTGGAGACCCCTGCCCTTGTGGGACTCCCACCCTGCTTGGCAGCATCAGTATCTCTGGGGACCACCACCCAGCCCCGCCTGGTCCAGCCCTGCCCTCCTCCCTGCCCCTACCTTCTGATGGCTTCTTCCTCCCTCCCTCCCTCTGGATCCCTAAGAGCAGCTGAAGAAGGCCCCCAGCTTCAGCCTGGCTTCCTGCCCTGGCCCCTTGCCTGGGGCAACAACTCCTTCTCTTGCGGCCTCCTGAGAATAGGGGGAGGACCCCACCCTGTGGCCACAGACCACACTGCAGGGCCTGTCTGTGGCTTCCTCCTCCAGGAGGGGTGTGGGAGACTGAGAGACAGAGACAGGGAAACAGAGATGGAGAGATCCGAGAGACAAAGAGACCAAGAAAGAGAGAGAGACAGAGAGATGGAGACAGGGAGACAGAAACAAAAACAGAGACACAAAAAGATAAAGAGACAGAGACAGACACAGCTATGGAAAAAGAAACGAAGATATGGAGGCAGAGAGAGAGAAACAGACAGAGGCAGAGACACAGAGACGGGCACTGAGAGTGACACAGGGTCTCGCGAGCCCACACACCCGGCCCCTGCTGTAGGAACAGACCCTCGTGCCCACGTGGTCTCGAATGTGGCCCAAGGACAAACGCCCAGAACCCAGCTCTTCCCACCCTCCCCTGTCCCTTGGCTCACACGTTTCTGTGGAGATGATGGCGGTGACCACAGTGGAGGCTGGACCCACGAGCTGACCGGGCTACAGCACCAGGACAGGGACAGTCCACCTTCCCCCAGACCAGACTCAGCCCCTAGCACCAAGAGCCCAGACCCCACTTGGCCCCCGTCCCACCCGGGCCCGGTGAGATGTGCCCCTTTGGGTGTCACCTACCTGAGTCTGAAGCCCTGACTCAGAGGCAGGGACAGGTGCCTGAAGTCACAGAGGTCTGAAGGACTGGGTCCCACCGCCTGGGCCTCTACTGTTTTACCTAACAATGGAGGTGATGACCACAGGGCCTCTGGGCGGGATCTCCCAGTGCCCTGTGACACTGCTGGGTGGGGCAGGGTGGGGCAGGGTGCAGGAAGGCCGTGTCTCTGGAGCTGGGAGCAGCCCCTGGGTGTGAATGTGGGAGGGGGACGTCTAGAGCCCTGGAGAGAGGGCCTCACTCCCATCCTGGCATACGGGGGTGTAAGGACTTCTTTCTTGCTGACACGCTCTGTAACTTGCAGCCCACTGACCTGCAATGCCAGGGCTTTCGGGGATCCTGGAGGGACTACAAACCCAACCAGGCTGGATCTGGGAAACTGGGGCCGTGGGGCATCTACTCCAGCTCATCCAGTGCCAGCCAGCCTGGAAGCCCCAAGGGTCTGAGAGTCCTCTACAGACTGCCCTACTGAGGCTTTGTGACCCCACCCCCCTCAACTGGCTGTCGGAGTGCGAGGTGCTACCACAGGTGGCCACGAGGCGGCGCCAACCAACAGGGAATACCAGGGCAAGGTTGGGCCCGCGACTGGGGTCGCTCCAAGTCCCGGGCAGAGGCGGCCAGGCGTGCTGGCCGCCCGCGGGTAGCCCGCACCCCACAGGGAGCCGGAGAGGGGATGGCAGCTGCAGAGAAGGGGGCAGGCTTGGAGTTGGCAAGGCCTGCCTGGGCCGGGGCTGTGGTGTGGCTGAAGCCGGGTTCGCCTGGGAGCCAGGAGGGTCCTGAGGACGCGCGGCATCTACATCCAGACCGCGTGTCCCGGGACAAACACCCCCACACCTCCTCACCCCGACAGACCCACTTGCGCACACTCACGGAAACCCCGCCTCCCCGCCCAGAAACCCCCCCTCCTCATCCGGAAAGCCACCTCCCTACCTGGTGGGCCGGTGGGGGTCTCTGTGCCCAGCGCCTCCTGCCGCAGACCCCTCCCCCGGGCAGCTGCCGTGGCCACCGTCAGCAGGCAGAGCGTAGGTCACGTGTAGCCTGGTCATACATGGGCCCTGCCACACGCACAGAGTGTGCAGGAACGTGCAGGCACATAAGCTCTTGCACACGTGTGCACGAATGGCAGCTGTTGCCAGACAGCACTGTTATAAGTTCCTGGGCTTGGGGTCCCACATTTGTGGGGAACAGCCTGGGGCTGAGGGTCAGAGGGCAGGCCAGGCTCATTCCCCTGGGCAGTGGGTGGCCATCTCTGACATGCTAGCCCCACAGGCCTTTGGGTGCTGGTTGGGGACACTTCAGCAGTGGATCTTCCCCTCCTTGCAAGGCCCAGGCTGTCCCCTGTACATGGGGGGGGGCGGGTCAGCAGCTAGGAGTCTCCCTTTGGCCTTAAGCTGGGGTCCCTGCCCTGTCCGCCCTGTGCTCACCATCCTCCCTGCCCTGCACCTCCCCACAGCTCCTCCATTCCTGCTCCCTCTGCACTGTGGTGCCCACTTGGACCCCCTGCTGTCCTCAGAGACTGTCTCTCCTCCACCAGCCCCCCACCCCCGGTCCTCTAGGGGCAGTGGGTGAGCCTCCCTGGCTGGGCTCCCTCTGTCCTCTGCCACACCCAGAGCCTCTGCCTGGCTTCTAGCAGAGGTTGGGTGTCACCTGTCAGAGTGACACAGAGCAGGGCCATGCTGGGGAGAGGCTGAGGAGCAGAGTGGTTCCGCAGTGCCCACAGGCAAGGTTGAGCCCTGCATGGAGAAGGAACGCTGTGTGCCCTCCCCCAGGACAGCCTGGGGCCGGGGCCGGCAAGCCACTCTGTCACTCGACCTACTCCCACCACAGCCCACAGGGTTCCTATCAGGACACCACCATGGGGGGGACATTAAGGCCCCCCAGAGTGTGGCCAGACGTGTCTCTCTCCCCTCACCCCCTCCCTCTCTCTCTCTGTCCTGTCCTCTCTCTCCCACCCTCCCTCTGCACATCCCAGCCTGCTGCCCATGACCCAGCCCCTACCAGGTCCCCCAGCCCAGGCTGGGTGCTCTGACCTTGCACATGAGGCTCTGCCCTTGGAATCTGCTCCCCCTCTGTGGGGGCTGGGGTGTCTTTGGACTACTCTACAAGTAGTCTCCAGTGCATGGGAAGGCAGCATGGGCCCTGGGCTGACTGGTCAGCTGAAGGACAGTGGAGATCTGCCCTGACCATCACTGGATCCCCAACCAGTGTTGTAATTAGCAAAGGGAACATTTTCCCCCTCTTCAGCCGAGGCCCTGGGAGGTGCTACTGGCATCTGCTTTCAGCTTTCTTTCTTCCTGTCTAGAAGTGGGTTGTACACAGAGACACTCGGGAAAGCGTTGCCACCTCCTCACAGCGGCAGCGTCTGCCCTGCACTTACAAGTAACCACAGGATGCCTGTCCAGGGGGGCACATGGGTACACACCTCAGCTTCCTTTTTCCCCAGTTCTATTCATTTTGCTTTACAAAGGAAGCTAACACATATTATAAAAACTCAATAAATAGTCCTGGGGCCTTTAATGGAAAAGAAATAAACAGAAGCTGACCTCAGTCACCCGGAGGAAAGAGCCCTTTCTGCCTGTGTGGCCACTCCCAGGGCAGCTGGGAGCCCCGGATCCTACTGGAAGCACCTAGTACAGGGGTGGGGGTGGTGGGTGGACGGTCCTCCATCCCACTCACCTGCGGCACAGCAGGCCGACTGCACCCGCACACTGCCCCAGAGGGGGGCACAGAGGAGCTCCGCCCTGTCCTCCACAAGATGGCCTGGCTTGTGGAAACTGGAGACATCCAGACAAGTGGCTTCAGCCTCCCTGGATCCAGGCACCCCCTCTGCTGCCCTTGAGGAGGGCTGCAGGCAGCAGTGGGGCCAGGACTGACCTTATACCCCGGGTCCTGGGCCTTGCAAACCCGGAGGGGGAAGTTCCCAGGGCTCCTCAGGGCTCTGCCTCCCCAGCTCAGACCCCCAGGCTCCATGGCCAAAGTAACCCACTCCAGGGGGCTGCGGGCTGTGTCCAGTGGCAGAGAGGCCCCAGCTGGGCCCTCCCTCTGCTCTCCAGCTGTCCTCTGGCCACAGTGACCGCAGGTGAAAACGCCAGACTGACAAAGAATTCATTTGACCACCTCTGTAAACATTCTTTCTTCTCTTCATTATTAATTATATTTTATTTTTCAATATTTTGTTGTCTAATGAGTGTAATACAAACTTAACTATCTTAGCCATACTTCAAGTGCTTCATTCAGTGGCAGTAAGTGCATCCATATCGCTGTGAGCCGTCACCACCCTCTGTCCCCAGGACTTTCTCATCTTCCCAAACTGAAACTCTGCCCCCATTAGATGCTGAGCCCTTTCCTGGTGTCCTCCCCCCCCCCCCACTCCACTTTCTACCTCTGTGATGCTGAAGGCTCTGGAACCTGGTATCAATGGAATCACCCAGTGTTTGCCTCTGTGTTCAGCTTATTTCGCTCAGCACAGCATCCTCCAGGCTTGTCCACAGGGCAGCAGGCATTGGGACCTCCCTCCTGTTTAGCTGGGTGCTGTTCCCTTGCACAGACCAGCTGCCTTAGTTGTTGGACATTGAGGTCGTTCCCACTTTTTGGCTACAGTAAATAAAACTGTTATGAGCCTTCACATAGAGCAGAAGTCCTCAAACTTTTTAAACAGGGGCCAGTTCATTGTCCCTCAGACCATTTGAGGGTTGGACTATAGTTTAAAAAAAACTATGAACAAATTCCTATGCACACTGCACATATCTTATTTTGAAGTAAAAAATCAAAACGGCAGTGGTGCCTGCGGCTCAAAGGAGTAGGGTGCCGGCCCCATATACCGGAGGTAGTGGGTTCAAACCCAGACCCGGTCAAAAACTGCAAAACAAAACCCAAACAAAAGAAAACGGGAACAAATACAAATACAATATTTAAAATTAAAAAAAAAAAAAAAAGGCGCCCCTTATCTGCAAAAAAAAAAAACCCGCCTAACTTCAGGGAAAAAAAAAAAAACCCTTAACCACAAAAAAAAGGCCCTACTAACGGCAAAATAAAAAAAAAAAATAGATCTCCTAACTTAAAAAAAAATCCTAACTTGTTCTTACCTTCAGTCCTCAGGCAGCAGCAGGCTCTGCACAGACAAGCTCATAACTTGTTCCATCAGGAGTCTCAGTCTCACCCGAGACTGAGAGGAGGAGTCAGACAGAGAAGGAGGGGATTCGGAGAGTGCAGTGCACGTTCCACACATGCGCACTGCGGCCTGGGACCAGTCGGCTGCTAAGCAGGACAGGTAGTGGCGGCAAAAACACCTGACAAGCAGGATAAATGTCCTCGGTGGGCCGCATGTGGCCCACGGGCATAGTTTGAGGAGCCCTGATGTAGAGGCTTCTGTGTGGACACAGGTTGTCACTTCTTGTATGCTTATTTGTAGGAGCAGAATTGCTGAGACGAATGGCTACTCTAGATTTCAATTTTTGAGGAGCCACGGTAGCCCATTGTCCACAGCAACCACACCATGCCTGCCCCATCTCAGTGCAGGGGCGGGCTCCGGTGTCCTCCACACCGCCCCTGAACTTGTTCCTCTCCAGCAGTTGAACTGAAGCTGCCTGGTGGGTGTGACGTGGCACCTTGCTGTAGTTTTGATCGTGTTTCCCTGATGACTGGCAATGGTGAGCACCCATCATGTGGGTGCAGCCATTTGCTTATCCTCTTTGGAGAAACGTCCAAGTCCTTTGTCGATGTTTGAATTACCCTTTTTATTTTTGTTGAGTTTTAGAAGTTCTCTGTGTATTCTGGTTACCAACTGCCCATAAAGCACATGATTTGAGGGTGTTTTCTCCTATTCTCCTGGTGCCATTTTAGTCTGTTCATAGTGTCTTTTGATGCACAACATTTTAAAACCTTCGTGATGTCCAAATTGTTTATTTTTTCTTTTGTTGCCTCTGCCCTTGGTGTCTTTTCTATAAGAAATCATTGTCAGATCGAAAACCAGAGAGCTGCTGCCCTGCACTCTTCTAGGAGTTTTATAGTTCTGGGTTATAGTTAAGCTTTTGACCCATTGAGTTAGCTTTTGTGTATGACGTGGTTCAGCTTCATTCTTCCCCCTGTGGATATCCTGTCCTTTCCCGAGTGAATGGTCCTGACATCTTTGCCGAAAATCATTTGGTAGTCCACATGAGGGCTTATTTCTGAGCTCTCTGTTTTTTTATTTTTGAACAGGATATTCACATGCATTTTATCAAAATCCAGAACGAGTTCTGCAATAGACGAGGTGGCCCCTTCTCCAGGACAATACTTACCTACTTTCCCTAGGGCAAGTGCAGATGAGCCCCTGTGTGCGCACATCTGCATGTGAGCACTTAGCTCTCCATCATGCCTGTCATTTGTTAGGACCCGGGGATTCTGTACTTTCAGGCCATGAGCTCATGTGCTCATTTATAGGCAGTGGGAGTTATTGAAGGTACTTGAGCAAGACAGTGGCCAAGGCAATGTCTATCTGGTGAAATCATAGTGGTGCCCAGGTTGAAAGACTTTGGCCAGGAAGAGAAAGAGAAGGCTGCTGGGAGGAGCCACAGGGCCTGTGGAAATACTCAAGGGTCCTTGGGCAGGGAGGGTCTTGTGGAGTTGCAGGAGGCTGCAGGGACCATGTGTGCGTTCACAACCCCAGTCGGCCATGGGGAGGTGGAGGAGAGATGCCCTAGGGCTGATGGGAAAACTGGTTAGAATCAGGGGAGTAGAAGGGGGGCTGAGCCGCAGACCACAGAGATCTTCTCCTGGCTGCAAGGTGGGAGCCCAGGGTGGGGGGAGTCTAGAGGGCTGTCCTTGAGAGGCTGCAGTCCAGGCACAGAGGCACCAGACCCAGGTGGTAGGATGCTGATCCCTGTGCCCTGGTGGCTCCATGCCCAGGCTGAGGGTGGGGAGTATTCAGGCCCCTGGAAGACAAGGATGAGGGCCCCAGGAACCCCAGGCTGGATCTGGCTGCTGCCCCTTCTGAACCCTGAAATCTGATTCTTCCCATCCCTTGCCCCATCCTGCCCATGTCGCCCCTGTCCCCTGACCTCTGGCCCCCAGCTTCCAAAGGTGGACTGAGTTTCTCCAGCTCCTTCCACGGAGCAAGTGTGAGGTGTGGGCTCTGACGGTGTCAGGAAGCCGTGACAGTAGCTGCGAGACCAGGGCCCAGCCCCCACCCCAGGAGCCCTCAGACGGCCTGAGATCTGAGACTCCCGCTCCGGCTGATGGGCAGCCACTCAGGGACGATGAGCACAGATGGTGTGGTGGAGATCCCGCAGGCCCGGACAGAGCCAGCCTTCTCATGTCACCCAACCTGGCACGGGACAGCCACCCTGCCTGGAAGGTGGCGGGAGGACCTCACCTGTCCCGGCCTGGGCTTTGCCTGGCCTATCTCAACACTCTGACAGCTCTCGCTGCCAGCTGTCACCCTTGACCCTTCGATAAACATCAGAAACTCAGCATCCTCAAGTGAGGTAATGAACCCTGACCCCTACCACAGTGAGTCTCACTGAAGTGCTCACCCCAATCCACAAGATTCTGTGCAGCCCACCTGCCTGAAGTCTGTAAAAGAGAAACAAGAGACTGGTGTCTGCTGCTGTTACCAAAATGCAAACCTGCAGTGACAAGGGTCCCCAGTGTGGGAGTGTGTGTGTCACTGCAGTGTGACACGGGGTCCCCCAGTGTGAGTGTGTGTGTGTGTCACTGCAGTGTGACACGGGGTCCCCCAGTGTGAGTGTGTGTGTGTGTCACTGCAGTGTGAGACGGGGTCCCCCAGTGTGAGTGTGTGTGTGGGTCACTGCAGTGTGACACGGGGTCCCCCAGTGTGAGTGTGTGTGTGGGTCACTGCAGTGTGAC